>CM065795.1:18715459-18937578 GCA_033296515.1 Macrochelys suwanniensis | reverse complement strand
TCTAAAGCCCTAAAACCCAACCCTAAAACCCTAAAACCCAACCCTAAGCCCTAAAGCCCAACCCTAAAGCCCTAAAACCCAACCCTAAAACCCTAAAACCCAACCCTAAAGCCCTAAAGCCCAACCCTAAAACCCAACCCTAAAACCCTAAAACCCAACCCTAAAGCCCTAAAGCCCAACCCTAAAACCCAACCCTAAAGCCCTAAAGCCCAACCCTAAAGCCCTAAAACCCAACCCTAAAACCCTAAAACCCAACCCTAAAACCCTAAAACCCAACCCTAAAGCCCTAAAGCCCAACCCTAAAACCCAACCCTAAAACCCTAAAACCCAACCCTAAAGCCCTAAAGCCCAACCCTAAAGCCCTAAAGCCCAACCCTAAAGCCCTAAAACCCAACCCTAAAACCCAACCCTAAAACCCTAAAACCCAACCCTAAAGCCCTAAAGCCCAACCCTAAAACCCAACCCTAAAACCCTAAAACCCAACCCTAAAGCCCTAAAGCCCAACCCTAAAACCCTAAAACCCAACCCTAAAGCCCTAAAGCCCAACCCTAAAACCCAACCCTAAAACCCTAAAACCCAACCCTAAAGCCCTAAAGCCCAACCCTAAAACCCAACCCTAAAGCCCTAAAGCCCAACCCTAAAGCCCTAAAGCCCAACCCTAAAACCCTAAAACCCAACCCTAAAGCCCTAAAGCCCAACCCTAAAACCCAACCCTAAAACCCTAAAACCCAACCCTAAAACCCTAAACCCAACCCTAAAGCCCTAAAGCCCAACCCTAAAGCCCTAAAACCCAACCCTAAAACCCTAAAACCCAACCCTAAGCCCTAAAGCCCAACCCTAAAGCCCTAAAACCCAACCCTAAAACCCTAAAACCCAACCCTAAAGCCCTAAAGCCCAACCCTAAAACCCAACCCTAAAGCCCTAAAGCCAACCCTAAAGCCCTAAAACCCAACCCTAAAACCCTAAAACCCAACCCTAAAACCCTAAAACCCAACCCTAAAGCCCTAAAGCCCAACCCTAAAACCCAACCCTAAAACCCTAAAACCCAACCCTAAAGCCCTAAAGCCCAACCCTAAAGCCCTAAAGCCCAACCCTAAAGCCCTAAAACCCAACCCTAAAACCCAACCCTAAAACCCTAAAACCCAACCCTAAAGCCCTAAAGCCCAACCCTAAAACCCAACCCTAAAACCCTAAAACCCAACCCTAAAGCCCTAAAGCCCAACCCTAAAACCCTAAAACCCAACCCTAAAGCCCTAAAGCCCAACCCTAAAACCCAACCCTAAAACCCTAAAACCCAACCCTAAAGCCCTAAAGCCCAACCCTAAAACCCAACCCTAAAACCCTAAAACCCAACCCTAAAGCCCTAAAGCCCAACCCTAAAGCCCTAAAGCCCAACCCTAAAGCCCTAAAACCCAACCCTAAAACCCAACCCTAAAACCCTAAAACCCAACCCTAAAGCCCTAAAGCCCAACCCTAAAACCCAACCCTAAAACCCTAAAACCCAACCCTAAAACCCTAAAACCCAACCCTAAAGCCCTAAAGCCCAACCCTAAAGCCCTAAAACCCAACCCTAAAACCCTAAAACCCAACCCTAAAGCCCTAAAGCCCAACCCTAAAACCCAACCCTAAAGCCCTAAAGCCCAACCCTAAAGCCCTAAAACCCAACCCTAAAGCCCTAAAACCCAACCCTAAAGCCCTAAAGCCCAACCCTAAAGCCCTAAAGCCCAACCCTAAAACCCAACCCTAAAACCCTAAAACCCAACCCTAAAGCCCTAAAGCCCAACCCTAAAGCCCTAAAGCCCAACCCTAAAACCCAACCCTAAAACCCTAAAACCCAACCCTAAAGCCCTAAAGCCCAACCCTAAAACCCAACCCTAAAACCCTAAAACCCAACCCTAAAACCCTAAAACCCAACCCTAAAGCCCTAAAGCCCAACCCTAAAGCCCTAAAACCCAACCCTAAAACCCTAAAACCCAACCCTAAAGCCCTAAAGCCCAACCCTAAAACCCAACCCTAAAGCCCTAAAGCCCAACCCTAAAGCCCTAAAACCCAACCCTAAAGCCCTAAAACCCAACCCTAAAGCCCTAAAGCCCAACCCTAAAGCCCTAAAGCCCAACCCTAAAACCCAACCCTAAAACCCTAAAACCCAACCCTAAAGCCCTAAAGCCCAACCCTAAAGCCCTAAAGCCCAACCCTAAAACCCAACCCTAAAACCCTAAAACCCAACCCTAAAGCCCTAAAGCCCAACCCTAAAACCCAACCCTAAAACCCTAAAACCCAACCCTAAAACCCTAAAACCCAACCCTAAAGCCCTAAAGCCCAACCCTAAAACCCTAAAACCCAACCCTAAAGCCCTAAAGCCCAACCCTAAAGCCCTAAAGCCCAACCCTAAAACCCAACCCTAAAACCCAACCCTAAAACCCTAAAACCCAACCCTAAAGCCCTAAAGCCCAACCCTAAAACCCAACCCTAAAACCCTAAAACCCAACCCTAAAACCCAACCAAGATAGATTACTGATTGTTTCAACACATCCTCCCACCCCCTGACTATAGCCCCACAGTTCTCACAGATTGGTTCACAGCTGTTTTGTGAACCGAGAAATACACCACCAATACACAAGACCACAGATTATTTTTTGGCAATGCAGTGCTTTATTTACTCAACAAGGCATCCATTACATCAATAATTTGCAGTACTGTACGCTATGCAATATTTTCATACCGATTACATAACATGATGGCCAAAAGCAACATTACATAAAATATTGTCAATTCACATATGTAAATCAGATACATTCGTATTTCATTTCCACATATTTTCAATCAGCCCTGTACAAAACCTTGCATGTATTATGACAGGTGGGAATGGTGCTTGACCATACCTCACCTAGCAACTGGCCAGCATGCTCCCTCAACAGCTCCTGCACATGCAAAATGTTAAGTCAAAGACTGTCCGGGACAGTCCCAACCATGGTACAGTGCAGCGAAACAGCCAAAAGGCTGACAAATTGGTAACAACGTCAGCCTTCCGGCTGTTTGACTGCACTGCACCATGGTTTCAATAATCACTGGAGTGATTTAGCACACTACAACATGGATGACTACATGAGTCATCCCACCACAACCCAAGCTATACATTACAGCTCTACAGATACAGCATACACAACTATATGAACACACTTGACAAACATTTCAGCCTGCCCATGAAATTATACAACCACTAACAGTGTTCTCTGATGGCTAGAACATTCACACTGGCAAACAAACTAGTCCTTTCACAAGGAAGTTACATTTTGTGCAAGTAATTACGTGAAGTAGTTCTTGTAAGTGAGCAACCAAATGAACCCAACCTCTCCGATTGGGATTCCAGAACTGACAATAATGTCATTTAATTACATTGGTATCACTGTGTTCTGGTAGATACCAGAATTACCAGTCACACTGCTCTACTATATTCTAGCCATCAAACAGAGGACACTTCACATCACAACCCAAAACATATACAAGCTAACCCCAATTCTTCCACACAAAGCACACCAAAGTCTTCTCCAGTGACACTGACACCTTCCGACCACACGGATGGAAATAGCTTCCTATGAGAATGAGAACAAAAGATTCACACATTCAACAGCAGTAGAACAAATAATAAACATTTCCATTTCTAAAACAAACATGACAAACGCACATGCAATTCCCATTAACATGCACCCAGTGAAACACAGTTCCCATCTTTGACGTAGAACCAACCTAAATAAAGAAATGATCGATAACCTTACTTAACTTGCAAACCTGACATCAATTCCACTTCCGTTTTGGGAAACAAGTACTTCATGTCCCCCACACTCATACTTCAACTTCACTGGTTCTTTGCGAAATTGGACCCCATCTTCACATGGAACCTATGATGACAAAAAAACTTTAACGACACATGCAGTGCACACCAGCCAACACTCTAAAGAGTCTCTCAAACCGTCCACAATTATGCACCCGGCCCTTATTTCAGCTTAACACTTTTCCATTCCCCCACAAGGGAATGCAACACTGCACACCATAATGGCACCTGCATACACCATGACAACTTCTTTTACAGGATACCGACACAATCGGGTGACGCTCCGCTCCCTCTCCTCCCATCACCGAACAAATACCACAATTAGCTACATACATGACAGAAAGCAGCAATCAGTGATATGTCACGGGACAGCTTGGATGTACCTGTGGTCAGTTCTCTATTGTCCCACAATCCTCACAAATGGCAATAAAAGAACCTGCGCGTAATAAACCCACCTCCCCTAACGCAGCAAAGACCACACTCTCATCAACAGCAGTTACCTAAAAGCTCTAACTTGTCACTTACCTCACGGATGCAGCCAGCTCCTCTGCTCCCATTGCTGCCAACACCACCAGGAACCATCTAGACCACAACAGGGTGCACTTGCCACAGCCCATTCCCTCAGTTCTGGACTCAGATCCCCCTGTGGCAGACAAACAATAAATGCCACAGTATTGCTGAATGCCAGAACAGCACAATACCACACTCCCTTTGCTAAACTGACCTATTCAACACCCCAAAAGAGCCCCAGCACATTTGTACCTACAATAGACAAGCAACCCACTACTTCTATACAGTTAAAACGAACATGCAATATACTCACAATGTACACAATACTCGTGGCCCTTTCCCACCATGACAGGGGCCCATCCATAACTAGGATGCTCACATCCTCCTCAGAAAACCAACACCCAGTAGGGGACAGACAAACAAGGTAGTGGTGACCAGTGATGCAAACCCAGTGCTCTGTAAAAAAGAACTGAGAATGGAGCACCTCTAGTTATGGACGGGTCACTCTCCCAGCAATCAATCTTCCTGCAGGGAAAACACACACTCCCTCTGCACAACTATCTCCTAAGCACCCCTCACATGCTCATTAAGAATGGGCAGATTTTAGAGTACTCCTGTCGGTAAATAAGAAGCCTCAACAGCACAGATACTTCTGACGGTCAAACCCTTCAGCACATGCTTATTAGTCAGGATGGGCAGGAATAGCATCCTTAGCCTCTGTTTGCCAGAAGCTGGGTTTGGGTGACAGGGCATGGATCACTTAATGATAACCTGTCTGTTCATTCCCTTTGGGACACCTGCCATTGTCCACTGTCAGAGGACAGGATACTCGGCTTGATGGACCTTTGGTCTGACCATTCTGATGTACTTAACTTTCAAAGCCGCTCCCACTCTCAAGATCTTCTTTTCTTTTGTACACAGGCCATCGCTCCCACACATTGCCATCCATCGAGCACCAACGCACAGCTATGCTCTAATAGATGACAATAGAACTAGTCACAGCACTCCACGGAACAAGGTGACATGGTACCACATGTGGATGCATCTGCAAATACAAACAAACCTTGACTGCAAACCTACTCATAATTCTCCAAACTACACAATATGAAAGATGACTACACCTGCATACTGCTTACTGAAGAGAAGAAACATCTACTACACACTACACCCCCCTCAGAGAAGCCTCCCACCCACCCCAAACACTCTCTTCCACATACTGGTGGCCTCCCCCTTTCCATCCACCACACCAGGCCCATCACTAACTAGGATGCTCACATCCTCCACAGAAAACCACAACCATATAGGAGAGAACACAAGGATGAAGTGGTGACCAGTGATGCAAACCCAGTGCTGTGTAAGAGACAAGGACTGAGAACGGAGCATCTCTAGTTACAGACGGGTCACTCTCCCAGCAATCAACCTTCTTCCAGGGAAAATGCACACTCCCTCCATACAATGACCTCCCTCACATGCCCATTACAAATGGGCAGAGGTTAGAGGACTCCCATCCCTAAACAAGGAGCCCTAACAGTACAAATACTTCTGACTGTCAAACCCTTCAGCAGATACTTAACTTTGACGATCACTCCCACTCTCAATAGCTTCTTTTCCTATGTATACGGACCTTCGCTCCCATACGTTGACATCCGTACAGCAATGTTGTGACGGTCAACGAGAAGGAGTCACAGCCCTCCACAGAATGACACAGCACTACTGGATCTGGACACATCTGCAATTACAAACAAAGCTTCATTGCAAACCGATCCACAAAGCACCCAACTACACAATATGAAAGATGACCTCACCTGCATACTAAACAGAAGGAACACCTACTGCACATTACACACGCCCCTCAGGGAAACACTCACCCATTCCAAACACTCTCTTCCACATATTCCTGCTCCACCCACCCGATGTCACACCACAACAGGGGCCCATCACTAACTAGGATGCTCACATCCTCCTTGGAAAACCACAACCATGTAGAAGATGGACAAAGGATGAAGTGGTGACCTGTCATGCATACCCAGTGCTGTGTAATAGGGGACAACTGAGAATGGAGCATCTCTAGTTACAGACCGGTCACTCTGCCAGCAATCAACCTTCCCTCAGGGGAAACATACGCTCCCTCCGTACACCGAGCTCCCACCCACCTCTCCCGTGCCCATTACAAATGGGCAGAGGTTAGAGGACTCCCATCCCCAAATGAGGAGCCCTAACAGTACATATACTTCTGACTGTCAAACCCTTCAGCAGATACTTAACTTTGACAATCGCTCCCACTCTCGATATCTTCTTTTCCTTTGTATAGGGGCCTTCGCTCCTGTACGTTGACATCCATACAGCGATGTCATGACAGTCAAAGGGAAGGAGTCACGGCCCTCCACGGAATGAAACTACTCGGTACCAGATCAGGACGCATCTTCAAATAAAAACAAAGCTTGACTGTAAACTTCAGTTATAAACTCTACTCACAAAGCTCCAAACACCACAATATGAAAGATGACCTCACCTACATACTGCTTCCTTGAGA
This sequence comes from Macrochelys suwanniensis, assembly GCA_033296515.1. Taxonomy (NCBI): domain Eukaryota; kingdom Metazoa; phylum Chordata; order Testudines; family Chelydridae; genus Macrochelys; species Macrochelys suwanniensis. The sequence goes on along the minus strand of CM065795.1, from coordinate 18,930,703 downwards.
GGGAACACCTCCTACACATAACGCCCCCCTCAGAACTCCACCCCAAACACTCTCAACCACATGGAAATTGGCTACACTTCTACATACCAATGACCCTCCCCCTTTCCCTACACCACATGGGCCCATCGCTAACTAGGATGCTCACATCCTCTACAGAAAACCAACACCCGGTAGAAAACAAACAAACAACGTAGAGGTGACCAGTGACGCAAACCCAGTGCTGTGTAAGAGAGAAGAACTGAGAACAGAGCATCTCTAGTTATAGACGGGTCACTCTCCCAGCCATCAACCTTCCTGCAGGGGAAACACACTCTCCCTCCGTACAACAATCTCCTGCGCCCCTCACATGCTCATTACAAATGGGCAGAATTTAGAGGACCCCGTCCATGAAGAAGCCCACAAATACTTCTGACCATCGAACCCTTCAGCACATGCTTCTTTAGTCAGGATGGGCAGGAATGGCATTCCTAGCCTCTTTCTGCCAGAAGCCGGGATTGGGTGACGGGGCATGGATCATTCATTCCCTTTGGGACACCTGCCATTGTCCGCTGTCAGAGGACAAGATACTCGGCTTGATGGACCTTTGGTCTGACCCATTATGGCCATTCTGATGTACTTAACTTTCACAGCCACTCCCACCTCTCGTGATCTTCTTTTCCTTTGTACACGGGCCATCGCTCCCATAGGTTAACATCCATCCAGCACCGACACACAGCTATACCATGACAGACGAAGACAGAACTAGTCATGGCCCTCCACAGAATGAGGTGACAGTACCACATGTGGATGCATCTGCAAATACAAACAAAGCTTGACTGCAAACCTACTCACAAAGCTCCCAACTACACAATATGAAAGATGATCACAACCACATAATGCTTCCTGAAGGGAAGGAACATCTACTGCACCTCCCTCAGAGAAGCCTCCCACCCCAAACACTCTTCCACATACTGGTTGCCCTCCCCCTTTCCCTCCACCACAGCAGGCCCATCACTAACAAGGATGCTCACATCCTCCTCAGACAACCAACACCCAGTAGATAAGATAAAGACTGAAGCTGTGACCCATCGTGCAAACCCAGTGCTGTGTAAGAGAGCACATTTGAGAATGGAGCATCTCTAGTTACAAACAGGTAAGTCTGCCAGCAATCAATCTTCTTCCAGGGAAAACACACACTCCCTCCGTACAATGACCGCCCTCATGCGCCCATTGAGAACGGGCACAGTTTAGAGGACTCCAACCCCTAAACATGAAGCCTCAACAGCACAAATATCTCTGACCATCAAACCCTTCAGCAGATACTTAACTTTGACAGCTGCACCCGCTCTTGATATCCTCTTTTCTTTTGAACACAAGCCTTCACTCCCATATGTTGACATCCACGCAGCGACACCATGCCAGTCAAGGAGAAGCAGTCACGACCCTCCACAGAATGACACAACGCAGTACCGGATCTGGACACATCTGTAAATACAAACAAAGCTTCAGTGCAAACCAATTCACAGAGCTCCCAACTACATGATATTAAAGAGGACCTTGCCTGCATACTGAACAGAAGGAACACCTACTACACATTACACACCCCCTCAGGTAAGCACCCACCCACTCCAAACACTCTCTTCCATGTATTCCTGCTCTGCCCTCGCCCCCCACCCCCCGTGTCCCACCACCACAGGGGCCCATTGCTAACTAAGATGCTCACGTCCTCCTTGGAAAACCACAACCATGTAGAAGATGGACAAAGGATGAAGTGGTGACCTGTCATGCAAACCCAGTGCTGTGTAAAAGGGGACAACTGAGAATGGAGCATCTCTAGTTATAGACCGGTCACTCTGCCAGCAATCAACCTTCCCTCAGGGGAAACACACACTCCCTCCATACACCGAGCTCCCGCCCACCACTCACGTGCCCATTACAAATAGGCAGAGGTTAGAGGACTCCTGTCCCTAAACAAGGAGCCCCAACAGCACAAATACTTCTGACGGTATTACCTTCGGCAGATACTTAACTTTGACAGCCACTCCTGATATCTTCTTTTCTTTTGTACAAGGGCCTTCGCTCCCATAAATTGACATCCGTACAGCAATTTCTCGTGACAGTCAGAGAGGATGTCCTCCACAGAATGAGACTACTCAGGACCACATCTGGACGCATCTCCAAATAAAAACAAAGCATGACTGTAAACTTCAGTTATAAATACTCACTAAGCTCCCAACACCACAATATGAAAGATGACCTCACCTACATACTGCTTCCTTGAGAGGGAACACCTCCTACACATAACACCCCCCCCCTCAGAACCCCACCCCAAACACTCTAAACTACAGGGAAAATGGCTATGCTTCTACATACCAATGGCCCTCCCCCTTTCCCTACCCCATCGCTAACTAGAATGCTCACATCCTCCTCGGAAAACCAACACTCAGTAGATGAGAAAAGAAGAATGAACCAGTGACCCATTATGCAAACCCAGTGCTCTGTAAGAGACGACATTTCAGAATGGAGCATCTCTAGTTACAGACAGGTCACTCTCCCAGCAATCAACCTTCTTCCAGGGAAAATATACGCTCCCTCCATACAATGACCTCCCTCATGTGCCCATTACAAATGGGCAGAGGTTAGAGGACTCCCGTCCCTAAACAGGGAGCCCCAACAGCACAAATACTTCTGACCATCAAATCCTTCAGCAGATACTTGACTTTGACAGCCACTCCCAATATCTTATTTTCTTTTGTACAAGGTCCTTCGCTCCCATACATTGACGTCCATACGACGATGCCGTGACAGTCAAGGAGAAGCAGTCACGACCCTCCACGGCATGACTCGATGCAGTACCAGATCTGGACACATCTGCAAATACAAACAAAGCTTCACTGCAAACCTATTCTCAAACCACCCAACTACACGATAGGAAACATGACCTTGCCTGCATACTAAACAGAAGGAACACCTACTACACCGCCCCCCTCAGGGAAGCGCCCACCCACTCAAAACACTCTCTTCCACATATTCCTCTCCGCCCCTCCAATGTCACACCATAACTAGGATGCTCACATCCTCCTTGGAAAACCACAACCATGTAGAAGATGGACAAAGGATGACGTGGTGACCTGTCATGCAAACCCAGTGCTGTGTAATTGGGGACAACTGAAAACGGAGCATCTCTAGTTACGGACGGGTCACTCTGCCAGCAATCAACCTTCCCTCAGGGGAAACACACACTCCCTCCATACACCGAGCTCCCGCCCACCCTTCAAGTACACATTACGAATGGGCAGAGGTTAAAGGACTCCCATCCCTAAACAAGGAGCCCCAACAGCAGAAATACTTCTTACTGTCAAATCCTTTGGCAGATACTTAACTTGGACAGCCACTCCCAATATCTTCTTTTCCTTTGTACACGGGCCTTGACTCCCGTACGTTGACATCCATACAGCAATGTCGTGACAGTCAAAGACAAGGAGTCACAGCGCTCCACGGAATGGGACTACTCGGTACTGGATCTAGACGCATCTGCAAATAAGAACAAAGCTTGACTGTAAACTTCAGTTATAAACTCTACTCACAAAGTTCCCAACACCACAATATGAAAGATGACCTCTCCTACATACTGCTTCCTTGAGAGGGAACACCTCCTACACCTAACACCCCCCTCAGAACCCCACCCCAAATACTCTCAACCACATGGAAAATGTCTACGCTTCTACATATCGACGGCCCTCCCCCTTTCCCTACACCACAGGGGCCCATCGCTAACTAGGATGCTCACATCTTCCTCAGGAAAGCACAACCCTATAGAGGACAACACAAGGATGAAGTGGTGACCGGTGATGCAAACCCAGTGCTGTGTAAGAGAGAAAAACGGAGAACTGAGCATTGCTAGTTACAGATGGGTCACTCTCCCAGCAATCAACCTTCCTCTAGGGGAAACGCATGCTCCCTCCATACAATGAGCTCCTGCCCGCCCCTCATGGGCCCATTGACAATGAGCAGAATTTAGAGAACTCCCATAAGTAAAGAGACAGCCTCAATATCACAAACGATTCTGACCATCAAATGCTTTGGCATATACTTATCTTTGGAAATTGGAGAGGAGCTCCCCCCTCTCAAGATCCTCTTCTCCTCAGTAGACAGGCCTTCACTCCCATACATCAAAATCACTCACAAACATACAGCACTGGCGTGATGGACAATGAGAAGAATATTCACAATCCTTCACGTCACAATGCGACTCGGTACTGGATCCGGACACAGCTGCAAACACAAAGAAAGCTCAACTACAAACATGGTTTATAAACTCTACTCACAGGGCTCCAGACAACTGAGTATGAGAAAATACAGAAGGGGCATGCAGCTGAGAATAAGAAAATAAACTCTTTCTAAATATTATAATCTCCTCAGACCATTCCCCACCTAACCCAAAGAGAAAACTGCTCTGCTTCTACAACAGTCCAACGCCATGGACACGCTACCGGTACTAGATGTATGTTTAATAAAAGCTCTATCTGAAACAACCCCTAATGTCTTCCCTCCCAATGAAAATACAAATGTTAACACATAAATTTAACACACTATGAATGACCTAAAATGAAATAAAAGCACATTACACAGAAATACAGACAGGAAAACACTACATTAACCACAAATACATGTCATCATTACCACATATCAATACTCACCATGACTGCAATCACCCAAACAAGTGCTTATGTGCATCTCCTTGAACCAACACAAGGCTGAATGACTTTCTGTGACAAGACCTCAGCTTATATACTGCCTAAGCTCCACCCCTCCATTTCCCAGCATGCCTTAGAAGCCAAAGGCTGCTTAAATACAGACTCAGGAGACCCAGAAACCCTTTAGTTCATTCCTAGCTTAACAGCAGTAAGGACTGTTGGTCTTGATGTATTAATCAGACTTCCTTTCTACAATACGAATTTGCAGAAGACTCAAACTCTATCACCAGGTAACAGTATAATTACCATATTTCAGTTTCCTAAAAAGAAAACACTATCTAGAGGGAACATGGGACTCCACAGTGGCTGCTCAAAGAGGGACCTCAACAGTGCTGGAGGGATGTGTTTGTACTGTGAGAGGGTATTTGGGGACTAATGGAAAGATTACTTGGCTGGTGCTCAAGGGCATACCTACAGCCTCATGATCACAATGGATGGCGGTGTCACTCATAGAATCTCAGAGTTAGAAGGGACCTTAGGAGGTCATCTAGTCCAACCCCCTGCTCAAAGCAGGACCAATCCCCAATTTTTGCCCCAGATCCCTAAATGGCCCCCTCAACGATTGAACTCACAACCCTGGGTTTAGCAGGCCAATGCTCAAACCACTGAGCTATCCCTCCTCCCCAAGAAAAAATAAAGAATGGGAAGGACCTTGCAAGGTAATCAAGTCCACTCTCCTGCGTTCACTAGCAGAACAAAGTACTGTCCCCTGACAGATTTTATTTTTGCCCCAGATCCCTAAGTGGTCCCCTCAAAGATTGAACTCACAACCCTAGGTTTAGCAGGCCAATGCTCGAACCACTGAGCTATCCCTCCCCCCAACTCCCTGTCACACTGCCCAGGCAGCTGCCACAGGCTAAAGACTGGAAGTATGCCACAAGCACTTGCCAGCTAGACAATGTAGGAAACCTAGGAAACCCCTGGAAAACAACGGCAGCTACTATTAGGCCCTGCCACGCGGCACCACCCTGGGCCCCAGGCGCGGTAGCCAGGGCTGCACGCTGCAAGCCGGGCCCCACAGCCCCCAGTGCAGAGTAGCCACCGCCGGGGCCATGCAGCTACCGCCGCAGCCCTACGAGTTCTTCAGCAAGGAGAACGGCCCCAAATGGCGGGGGCTCTTCAGGGACTTTTCAGCTGGGCTAGAAAAAGCTGCGGCTTTTCAGCGGGAGACACCTCCCGGAAGGTGAGCTGGGCGCGGGTGGGGAGGCCGGTGGGGAGCGCCGGTGGGTGCTCAGCACCCACCAATTTTTCCCCGGGGGAGAAGGCAGGGGCAGGGATTTGGGGAAGGGGCAGGGGTGCAGTTGGGGCACAGCCAGGGCACGAGCACCCACTAGCACTGATGAAAGTCGGCACCTATGCCCACTACCCCAGCTCAGCAGAGACCAGGTACAAAGGCAGGGGGATTGTGACACCTCAACATCAGCTCCTGCCCTCTCTACAGCAGACAAGAGCTTCCCAGGACCAGCTTGGCCAGGGGCAGCTCCAAGTGTGGGGAGGGGCAAGAGCAGGGACACTGGAACAGACGGCACCAGGGATCCATGCCCCCATCGCTTTTAATATTACTTTCTACAAGTCATCAGGACGAGAAACACCCTTGTTTCTCAACAGAACAGTATTCGGGTCACACCCTTTGTTCCCAGGGAGAGCACTATTGATTACACACCTCTTGTTTCCAGAGGGGACAGTATTCAGGACACATATCTTGTTCCCAGGGGGAGTACTATAGATGTCACACCTCTTGTTGTCAGGGCACACATCTTGTTCCCAGGGAGAGTACTATTGATATTACACCTCTTGTTCCCAGACGGGACAGTATACAGGAGGCACCTCTTTTTTCTGGAGGGACCACAATTCATTACACATCTCTTGTTTCCAGAGGGAACACTATTCAGGACACACATCTTGTTCCCATGGGGAGTACTATCCATGTCACACCTCTTGTTCCCAGACGGGATAGTATACAGGAGACACCACTTGTTTCTAGGGGGAACCACAATTCATTACACACCTCTCGTTTCCGGAGGAGACACTATGCAGGACACACCTCTTGTTCCCAGAGGGGACACTATACAGAACACACCTTGTTCCCAGGGGGAACCACAATTCATTACACACCTCTCGTTTCCGGAGGGGAGACTATTCAGGACATACCCCTTGTTCCCTGGGGGAGTACTTCTGATGTCACACCTCTTGTTCCCAGACGGGACAGTATACAGGAGGCACCACTTGTTTCTAGGGGGAACCACAATTCATTACACACCTCTTCGTTTCCAGAGGGGACACTATTCAGGTCACACCTCTTGTTCCTAGCGGGAGTACTTTTGATGTCACACCGCTTCTTCCCAGACGGGACATTATTCAGCACACACCCCTTGGTCCCAGGAGGAGCACTATCGATCTCACACCTCTTCTTCCAAACGCGACAGTATACAGGAGACGCCTCTTGTTTCTGGGGGGACCACAATTCATTACACAACTCTTGTTTCCAGGGGGGACAGTATTCAGCACACATCCCTTGTTCCCAGGGGAAGTATTATCGATGTCACACCTCTTGTTCCCAGAGGGGACAGTATACATGAGACACCTCCTGTTTTGGGGTGGAATCACAATTCATTATACACCTCTCGTTTCCGGAGAGGACCCTATTGAGGACACACCCCTTGTTCCCAGGGGGAGTACTATTGCTGTCACACCTCTTGTTCCCAGACGGGACACTATTCAAGACACACCTCTTGTTACCACGGCGAGTGCTATGGATGACACTCCCCTTATTCCCAAGGGGAGCATTATTGATAACACACCTCTTGTTTCCAGAGCAGACAGGTTTCAGGACTTATTTCTTCTTCTCAGGGGGAGTACTATTGATGACACTGCTTGCTTCGGGGGTGGGGGGGACAGTATTCACAACACACCCTTGTTTCCGGAAGACACTGTACTCGTAACACCTCTCTTGTTGCCTGAAGGGACAGTATTCAGCACACACCTCTTCTACTCAGGAGGAGTACTATTAATGACACATCCCTTCTTTCTGGAGGGGACGCTATTCGAGACACACCCCTTCTTCCCAGCAGGGGCAGTCTTCATGTCACAGACCCCTTTTTTTTGCAGGTGGAATACATATCCCTTGGGTCCCCAAGCGTGTTGTCAGCCCTGCATGGGACATGGTTTTGCTGAGGGCATGTAACCAAGACGACATTGTTGCAGGAAAGAAGTATATTGGTAAAAAACAAATCGCACCATCTGCAAAGCAGACTGCTACAGCAGGGAATTAAACTACTTCCTGTTTCTAAAGAAGACTAACAGAACACATCACATATTTTATTCTACATACAATGTTACTGACTAACCGTAGATCATTATGGGTTTCTGAGACAACAGCAGGATACTATTTGAGTGTTGCTATTAACATTTACTTCAGAAACAAGATGGCTGGAGCTGCACCCCAATGCACAAAGTTTCTAATAGCTGCAGCCCTCACACACATTTGAACCCTGCATCTCTTATTGAATGCCTCCCACACATGCCCCTCTTGCAATAGGGCAACCTCTCAAATCTACTGTAGCACTAGCTCTCTCACTTACCCTAACCCAAACTCATTCCAAAGGGGCAGGATCTCACTTTCCCCAACACCCAAAGCCCAAAGCCTTTGAAGGAGAAGTTACAGACATCCCCACCCACTCCTCCCCAGCATGAGCTTGTGTGAAAAACTCATGTCCCCAAAAACTGCCTCCTTGGACTAGAAAATGTTCCTCATTCCATCACTAGTGTTCCCTATCCCCACTCCCCCATAAAAATTGTTTCTCTTCCATATAAACAGAAATTAGTTCTCCTCCCATAACCACATTTATCCCCAGCCTTTAAGTGCCCTACATTCCATCAGTAGTAACCTGTCTGAAGATAAAATGCCCCAATTCCCATCAAGGCTGTACCCCATGAAAAACAAGCAACACCCCAAATCCACTGTATACTGTTCCCCACAAACACAAGATATAGCCCACATATCAATCAAAGTGACCCCGGCGATGGTCCCCAGGGTAGTGTCACAGTACAAACTACCCCACTGGGTAGTTTTTGGGGTCCCCTGGGTAAGCACCAGCAGCATACATTGCTAATACTTTTATATACATAGTGGATTGGCAGTGCGGATACATTAAAGGTGTGAATGGGGAATACTTTGCAGGTTACAGAGGCCAAGGGGGGAAAGGAACAAGTTAATTTGAAAATTCAGCTTGGCCTAGAGATAAAGAGAGAGCTGCTCTGCATTCAAGGTCAAGAATCGACACACACATACTCTCTGCATGCCAAGCACCAAAAAACTGCTTTTCAGCCCCAGCTGGCCGTGAGAAATGAAGAACAAGACAAAACAAAGCACAACACATTGTAGGACTGAGATTACACATTTGCAAAGGTTGGCCCAGTGAGACTCAACAGTCTACCTCATGACCCTGAAGCCAGAGTATTATGGAAACTTGAGGAAGCAGCAGAGTGCTGGTTCGGACTGGTGCAAAGAGCAGACAGCACGGAGGACAAGAGGGGCCCCTGAACAAAACGCCCCCCAAGAACACCCAGGACTTAAAACCCTCCCGAGAGTGGAAGCAAGTTGGAGATCTACAGCAGACCCTGGATGACCTGTGCACAGGGCAGAACTCCCATCCACCCTTCCCCCTCTTCTTCTTACATTACACCCATAGAATCATAGAATCTCAGGGTTGGAAGGGACCTCAGGAGGTCATCTAGTCCAACCCCCCTGCTCAAAGCTGGACCAAACCCAACTAAATCATCCCAGCCAGGGCTTTGTCAAGCCTGACCTTAAAAACCTCTAAGGAAGGAGATTCCACCACCTCCCTAGGTAACCCATTCCAGTGCTTCACCACCCTTCTAGTGAAAAAGTTTTTCCTAATGTCCAACGTAAACCTCCCCCTCTGCAACTTGAGACCATTACTCCTTGTTCTGTCATCTTCTACCACTGAGAACAGTCTAGATCCATCCTCTTTGGAACCCCCTTTCAGGTAGTTGAAAGCAGCTATCAAATCCCGCCTCATTCTTCTCTTCTGCAGGCTAAACAATCCCAGTTCCCTCAGCCTCTCCTCATAAGTCATGTGCTCCAGCCCCCTAATCATTTTTGTTGCCCTCCGCTGGACTCTTTCCAATTGATCCACATCCTTCGTGTGGGGCCCAAAACTGGACACAGTACTCCAAATGAGGCCTCACCAGTGCCGAATAGAGGGGAATGATCACGTCCCTGGATCTGCTGGAAATGCCCCTACTTATACAACCCAAAATGCCGTTAGCCTTCTTGGCAACAAGGGCACACTGGTGACTCATATTCACCTTTTCGTCCACCGTAACCCCTAGGTCCTTTTCTGCAGAACTGCTGCCCAGCTCCCCCAGCCAGGGCGATGCTGCACTCCCCAGCTGACAGGCACCGGCGGGGAGCGCAGCATCCCCGCTGCCGCCCCGGCCGGGGCACTGGCTGGGAGGACGGCTTCCCCGCAGCCCCGGTTCCCCGGCCGGGGCAATGCCACTCCCCGTTGCCATCTCCCCTGCAGCCCCGGCCGGGGAGCCACCTGGGAGCAGGGCTTGCCCGGGACTCCGCTGCCACGGCGGGGAGTGGGCCTTGCCCTCTGCCCTACCTAGGGAGAGTGTTGTGGGTTGTTTTTTTTTTTAAACAAACCTCAGCGCCGCCCCCCTCCAGGTCCCGCCCCAAGCACGTGCTTGGTTGGCTGGTGCCTGGAGCCGGCCCTGACTGCTTTCCCCTCATCCACAGAGCCGGTTATCTGATCACAGAAGGCAATTAGGTTAGTCAAGCATGACTTGCCCTTGGTGAATCCATGCTGACTATTCCTGATCATATTCCCCTACTTTAAGTGGTTCAGAATTGATTCCTTGAGGACCTGTTCCATGATTTTTCCAGGGACTGAGGTGAGACTGACTGGCCTGTAGTTCCCCAGATCTTCCAGGCTTGGCCAGCCTTGGCTTGTGCGTGTGTAAGTATGAAAGTGCGTTAGGGCTCGGGCACTAATGCTTTTTTCCTTCCTCTGAGTGACATGGAAAACCCGCAGCACTCTCCACTGTTATTTTATTATTTTGTTAATAAAGCTTTAAAATTTAGTCACTTGGTGTGCTCCCTCAGCTCCCTCCCTAATGATCTTGCAGCCTTAGCCTAACCAACTAAGGGCTTGGCTACATACCTCTCATACCTGAGAGAGAGCAAAAGCGACACGTGGGGTGGCCACATGGGGTAATTCACACAGCATCTCTCTGAGAGCAACAGCGACCCTGGGTGGCCATCTAGGGTAATGCACACAGCATACCTCTGAGAGCAACAGCGACACCGAGTGGCCACGTGGGGTAATGCACACAGCATCCCTGTGAGAGAGCAACAGCGACACCGGGTGGCCATGTGGGGCAATTCACACAGGATACCTCGGAGAGCAACACCGACACTGAGTGTCCCCGGGGTAATCACGGAGCATTTCCTTAATGAGGAACCCTGACACTGGGCAGCCACCCAGAGAAAGCACAGAGCATTTCCCTCATGGAGCATCAGTGACAGCAGACAGGAAAAAGGGGGGCTGGGGGGGCGGGTTGCGAGTTTTGGGAGGGGGCTGGAGGGATGGGGGGAGAGTGGAGGCAGGTTGGGGAGGGGGGGGGGCTGGGGAAGGGGGTGAGCAGGCAGCTGGGGGCACTGGCATGGGGGGTGAGGGGTGTCGGGAAGGATGCGGGTGGGGATGGGGGCAGGTGGTGGTGGGTGGGAGGAGGACTGGGAGTGTTGGTGAGGGAGGGGTGTAGGCGGGGCACTGGCGTAGCGGGGAGGGGAGATGGAGATGTTGACGAGGAAGAGGGGGAGGGGGTGTTGGAAAGGAAGGGGGATGGGGCGGGAGGGAGAGGGTGTGGACGTGGGGGGGTTGGAGATGATGAGGGGTGAGGGGGGGGCTCCGGCGGGGGAGGGGGTGGACGGCGGGGCACTGGCTGACACGCGCCTGGACGGAGCATCCCCGAGGCAGCATCACTTTGAAAACTACAACTCCCAGGGTACTAACCCACGAAAGCTTATACTGAAATAAATTTGTTAGTCTCTAAGATGCTACAAGTTTTTCTTTCTTATTTTCGTTTAACTCCCAGGGTGCGTCCCCTGACGTAACGCTGGTGGCGCCCAGACCGCTGACGTCACTTCCCCTTCCAATCACTTCCGTTTCCTGCCCCGCTACGCCCGCAGAAGGTTTCAGTGTATAAGCACCAAGCCCCGCCCCCTCGCCACTCTCATGGTGCCGCTGGCCCCGCGGTGGCTGATGGGAGATGTAGGCCGGGGCACACCACACCTCCCACAAGACCCTATGGCGTAGCCCCTTCCCTCCCCGCTCCAGCGGGACTCGGCTCGTCACGTGACAAAGGGGGGGCGGCTCCCGGCCGTGCTGCGGGGAAGGGGGCCTGAGGGGTAATAGGGGGGATGGGGGGAGTAGAAGGATCGGGGCTCCTAGCAGTGCGGGGGAGGGAGGGGTCGAGGAGAGGCCCAGACGGGGTGAAGGGGGGGCTGGTGGGTTTAGGAGTCGCTCAGGAGGCATACGGGGGGGAGGGGCAATGACGGGATGTTGGATGATGGGGGGGGGCAGGTGCCCCAGGAGGGGGGACTGAGAGGGGTTATGGGGCCTTATCTAATTGAGTGGGGCAGTGGTACGAGCAGGAGCTGAAATGGTTTCAAAGGAGAAAACTGAGGCACACAAGCCAAGGAGGGAAAGCGAAGTTGATGGGGGGTAGCTAAGGCTGCCCCTCTGTAACCTACTGTCCCCACTCATGGGGACAGGGAAGGGCACCCATCTGCTGCACTAAGACGTTGGCAGCTCCCATGGGCCACCCAGCTCCGAGCTGCTCCCTCTGTGACTGTGTTACACACACTGAGGTCACTTCTCAAAGCTGCTTCTGCTTCCCCCCACCCTAGGGCAGCTCAGTTTCTGGCTCCTCACTCCCTGGTGGGAGAAAGATCAAAATGCTCCCTTCTCCCGTACCCCCTGCGAAATCGAATAAGGGAGGTAGGTAAAGACACCCTACCTCTCTCATAGTGTACACCTCTACGCTTTTGCCCCCTGCTTCGTGCCTTGCCCCGGCTGTGACATCTCAATACAGAGCTGGGGCAAAACGGGAGTTGCAGCAATCCTGGGACATCTCCCCTCCGGCACGGTACATGTGGTTCAGAGGGAAAGGAAAGGGGAGTAACCTGCCCCCTCTTCCCACATGTTTATTAGTTTGTGATGTAAAAAAACCTGCCGTGGTGGTACAAGTAGAGAAACATATCTTTCTATACATGATTACAGAGATTCAGTGGAGGTGCGTTTGAATTAGAAAGCACAGTCCTCCACCGGTTTGGGTTGCGATAGGCAACTTGCGCTCCAGGAAGTTACCGTACTCCAAGAAGACTCCATAGCACAGGACAACACCTTGACAGGGCACAAAAGGCTCCCCCCCCACTTATCACCCCCCAGAGTATTGTAAGCCCTCTCTTAGTACTTAAGCAACTTTCCGTTTGCTTACGCCTCAGCTGTTTGTTTTCAATCATCTGGGAGGGGCTCAGTGTGCTGCTCCTTTTCTTTGTCTGCTACAGGTTGGCCAATCTCTCATCTCCCCCATGTTATCAGGAACTGAAAAAAGGACTCACCATCATGGTCACAGTTGGGATGCTGGGAAGCAGAAACATGTCCCTGTCCAACCCAGGTGCAAGGCCTCTACCACCTCCCCCTGCAAGGGCCCACACACAGGGATCTGCTCCCTGTGAATGGCGTCTCACTGCTCTCTGAGAGGGCTCTGACTACCCAAGCACTGAAAACATAATTTGAGGGAAGCAGACATAAGAATGGTCTGAGCCCGTAGGGCCAAAGGTCGGTCTAGCCCAGTTTCCCGTCTTCCGACGGTAGCCCGTGCCATCCAGAGGGAATGAACAGAACAGGGAATCATTAAGGGATCCATCCCGTCGCTCATTCCCAGCCTCTGGCAAAGAGAGGCTACGGCCACCCTCCCTGCCCATGCTGGCTAATATCCTCCATGAATGGATTTGGTTACTTTTTGAACCCTGTTATGGTCTTGGCTTTTACAACATCCTCTACCAAGGAGTTCCACAGGTTGACTGTGCGTTGTGTGAATACTTCCTTTCATTTCTTTTAAACCTGGTGCCCATTAATTTAATTTGATGACCGCTAGTTCTTGTGTTATGCAAAGTAGTAGACACCACTTCCTTACTTACTTTCTCTACACCCGTCATGATGTTATAGGCCTCCATCATAGCTCCCCTTAGCCATCTCTTTTTCAACCTGAATAGTCCCAGTCGGGCGGGGGGGCGGGGGGGGGGGGGCCGGGGCGAAGCACAAAGCATTTCCCTCATAAAACCACCAGGGCCGGCTCCAGGCACCAGCTGACCAAGCACGCTGTTGGGACGGCAGCTTCTAAGGGGCAGCCAATCTTGAGGCAGTGGGGCAGCGCTAGTTTTTTTTAAACACTTCAACAAGGTGGTGCTTGGCAGGGGGCGGGGGTGTTTTTTTGTTTCATCGGGGCAGCGCTCATGGGGGGGGGGTGTTTGTTTTCCTACGGTGGTGCTCAGGGGGGTTGTTTCAGGGGGTGGTGCTCAGGGGACGGCAGGGTTTGTTAGGCAGGGCGGTGCTCAGGGGGGGTTGTTGCAGCGGGGCGGCACTCTGGGGGGGTGTTTCGGAATGGCGGTGCTGGGGATGTTGTTTTTGTTTCGGCATGGCGGCGCTGGGGGGGTTGTTTTTGTTTCAGCAGGGTGGCACTCGGGGGGGTTATTTCGGGATGGCAGTGCTCGGGACTTTCTTTTGTTTCAGCGGGGCAGCGCTCGGTGGCGTTGTTTCGGGGTGGCAGCGCTGGGGGAGTTGTTTTTGTTTCAGCGGGGCAGTGCTTGGGACTTTTTTTTTGTTTCAGGAGGGCAGCACTCGGGGTTTTTTGTTTTTGTTTCAGCGGGGCGGCACTGGGGGTGGTTGTTTCGGGGGCAGCACTCGGGGGAATTGTTTTTGTTTGGGGGGGGTTGTTTCGGGGGCAGCGCTTGGGGGGGTTGTTTTGGCGTGGTGACACTCGGGACTTGTGTTTGTTTGTTTCAGCAGGGCGGCGCTCGGGGGTATGTGTCAGCCGGGCGGCGCTTGGGGGGGTTGTTTCAGGGGGTCAACGCTCAGGGTTTTTTGTTTTGGCGGGGCGGTGTTGGAGGGGGGAGTTTTTTCGGTGGGGTGGTGCTCTTTTTTCCCCCTCGGGTTTTTGTTGTTTTTTTGCTTGGGGGCAGCAAAAAGGTTAGAGCGGCCCTAAAAACAGCAGTGACACTACATGTTCCCTTCGATTAACGCACAAGAGCATTTCCCTCATAAAGCAACACTGACACTCCGAGCTACTCAGGGTAATGCACAAAGCATTTCCCTAATGACGCAACTGTGACACCGTGCCCAGTTGTGGTAATGCAAGATCATTTCTCTCGTGTGGCCACTCGGAATAATACACAAACCATTTGCTGCAGAGTAACAGTGACACCGGATGGCCACCTGGGGTAATGCACACAGCACTTCTGTCGGATCAACAGCGGTCGGGGTAATACACAGAACATTTCCCCCCATGGCGCAGCGGTAATGCCCACTGGCCCCTCGGATGAATGCACACAATATTTCTCTTATGGAACAACAATGACATGGGGTGGAATCGTCAGGGTAATGCCAATAGAAATGAGAAGCATCTCTGCTCTCAAGGAGCACCTCACTACACCGATACTGGATAGAGAGATATTACACACCCACAACCCCCTCCACGATCACGAGAGGGCTCCTCAGCTCCACTGCCAAGTGAAATGTCTAGCTTGTGCAGGTCCACCTCCTCCAGATGTTCCTCCTCTGTCTGGGGCTGCTGCACCGGCCTGGAGCAGGCCTCCGCACTAACAGCAAACAACCCATGGAAGAGCCATCACTGCCAAAAAGGCTTTGGGTTCACGAGATCTTCCAATATGTGCGTCCACTCTCGCGTCCACTTCCCTGCAGGATTTTCGTCCCCTCCTACTTCTTCATGGCTCCCGTTACCGCGCCGGTGGGGATGCACACCTAGTACGCCTGCCCATGTCCTATGAAGAGAGACAGCACAAGGAGACAGAGAGGGAGAGAAAGAGCATGTCCAATACACTAGAGAAAACATGGGAGAAAGGCAAGCAACTCACCACCTAGAGTCATCCTCCTGGATGTAACCTTCTGCCGCGGAGGACACACCAGTCCTGGCCAGAGAAATGAGCAGCCCCTGACAATGGGGACCTTGTCGCCCTCAAAACCATAACTAGTCAAGAACTTTTTGTTACCAACCCAGCCCTAGCTACCAGGGTGTCCCTACCAGGAACAAGGTGGGCCCTGAGCAGAGCAATTACCAAACCAGACACTTATCTCAGGGAGACTGGCTGCTGTTCCGCTCCAGAAGGACGGCTTGTGTGGCAACATCACGGCTCGCTGTCTCGTCGCTCTTGCTCCCTTTCCATCGCATGAGGGCAGTAGACTCTGATGTGTGACTTCTTCTCACTTGCTACTAAATCCAGCACAAGGCGGGGGAAACAAATCAGTTACCCTCTCAGTCGGCAACATCGAGTAGGCTCCTCTTTTCGCCTATCCCACACAGTGGGGCTCCGCCCTCAACCCTCCTCCCATTACACTTTAGGACCAAAAGTAGAAAGCACCCCTGGCAACGATTCCCAAAATAGTCATTCTGCACAGAAGACTCTGGTTAAACATGCCAAACCCGTGGAAAAAAAATGCAGAAACTGCACTTGAATTTGGCTTGAGTTGCTTGTTGGCTAGTTTTTGGCTCGTAGGTTGTTGCTTGTTGTAGCTTCTTGCGGCTTCTTTTTTTGATCAGCTCCTGGCAATCGGGGACAAGCAGGGGCAAAGCTGGGAGAGAGAGTCGGGTGCACAGCGGGCCCACCACCATCCCAGACTGCACGCCATGGGAGATCACGTCACAGAGTATTGGGGTTCTTAGGGATTGGCTTGGTTTGGCCTTGTATTGAAAAGGGATTAGCTTTATTACTGGCTTATTGTGAAAGTCGGGGGGCTTATTTACCCAGTGAAAATTGGCAACTGTGACTCTGGTCCCCTCCCCAGCCTTAATCCCACAGAGCCCCGAACCCAACCAGGAAGCACACGGCCTGTGAAGAAAATTACAGCGAGTACAGATGAGGAATTCCAAGCACTGACCGCTCACTCACAGCCAGTTATGTGGAAGGCAGAAAGCTGACGGCTGCTCATATCTGCTTAGATGGATATTCAGGTTGACCAGGTCCACTTCTGAGCGTCTCTCCTCCAGCTAGGGCCCCTGACAATTCCTCTGCCAGTGCAGCTGCAAAAGCCAAGCATGAGCCAGCATTACACAAAGCTCGGAAGGTGAGTGAAATCTTGCCCTCATCTCTGCCTCCCTCTCCCATCCCAGCTACATCGGCCCCAAATCGATGACCTGAGACAGAGTCAACACCAAGAGTCACCGCTCCACTCTCACACCCACTGCCTCGCATGATTTTCGTCCCCTCCTACTTCTCCATGGCTCCCGATACTGCGCCTGTGGGGATGCGCACCTAGCATGCCTGCCCACATGCTATGAAGGGAGACAGCACAAAGAGAGGCAAGGACAGATTGAGAGAGAGAGAGCGACTGTTGGCCAACACACTAGAGAAGAGAGAGAGAGAAATACGGGAGGAAGGCAAGCAACTCGCCATCTGGAATCATCCGCCTGGATGCAATCTTTTCTGCAGAGGAGACACCGTTTGTGGACAGAGAAATGAGCAGACCCTGAAAATGGGGATCTTGTCTCCCTCGTAACCACAGCTCATCAGGAACCTTTTGTTACAAACCCAGCCCTAGCTAACGGGGCCCCAACTAACCCGGAGCCAAGCAGGCAGTGAGCAGAGCCCTCCCCTAATGAAACAGGCACTTCTCACTGATTGTGACGGCTGCTCCGCTCCCAGCTGGACGGCTCTTGCCTCCCATCAATGATGCTTGCGGTCTCCCTGCTCTCGCTCGCTTTTCTTTGCATGACGAGCGCCAACTCTGACCCTCCACTTCTGTTCCCTTGGTACTAAAGTCGGCACAAGGGGGCAAAACAAATCAGTTCCCATCTCAGTCGGCAACGTCGCATAGGTTCTTCTTCCCCCATCTACCACACCCCAGAGCTCCGCCCTCAACCCTCCTTCCATTACAGCTTCAGAACCACAACCAGACAGCGCCCATCGCACCTACATCCAAAATACTCTCTCCGCCCAGGAGACTTGTGCCTTTCCCTCGTCTTAATCCCACTGAGCACCGTCTTCAAAGAGGAGGCTCATGGCCTCTGAAGAGAACTAGCGTGGTGCGGATGAGGAATAGAGTGCCATAATTGTTCACTCTCAGCCAGTCATGGAGAAGGCAGAAAGCTGCCGACTGTCCATCTCTGCTTACAAGGACGTCCAGGCTGCTCAGGTTCACGTCTTCCATCCTCTCCTCTGGCTGGGGCTCCTGGACGATCTCTGCAAACACAGCAAATGCCCCAAGCAGGAGCCATCACTGCTCAAAGTTCTATTGGTGTAGGAGATGCCGCCCTCCTTCTCCATCCACTCTAGATCAGCCCCACTTGATGAACAGTGACAGTCACCTCCCACAGTCACCCCCACCACTACCAATGGAGGATCTAGTACCCATCATGCTTCTCTTCCCCCTCCCAGTGCCCCAGTGGGATGCAGGCTCACCAGACCACGCCTGTGAGCATGAACCATTGCCCATGTTCTATGCAAGGGGACAGTAAGGAGAAGAGAGGAAGAGCGCACGCATATTGGCCAATATAGCAGAGCAGAGACAGACAGACAGACACAGGAAAAAGGACAAACTCAGCACCTGAACTCACCTTCCTGGTTCCAGGCCACTGCTCAGGCAAACATGCTCCTCCCTGTTCTGGAAGATCAGCTGTTCCCAAGATAGGGAAATTCTCCTCCTGCACCCAGAACAAGGAGGCAAACTTTTACTAGAAACCGAGCCCCACCTAAAGGGAAGCAGCCGTCTGTGGGTTACAAGATACGGATTAAACACTGATAGGTCAATTGGCCCCCACCTCCCGTCAGCACTATCACACCCATCCCCCGACGTCCTGCAGGGTCTCGAGTCCAAGCCTGTGAGGATGCACAACCAGCACCCATCCCCCTTTCCAGTGAAGGGAGTCAGTAACAGGAGAGGCAAGAAGAGGGAGCATGCGCGTCTGTGTTGGCCAACACATGAGAGCAAACAGAAAGAGAGAGAGAGAGAGAGAAACATGGGAGGAAAAAAACAAATCAGTGCGTGGAGTGACCCTCCTGATTTTTCCTCGTGCTGCAGAGGACACACAGCTCCTGACCAGAGAAATGAGCAGCCCCGACAACTGGGGACCTTGTCACCCTCCTAACCACAGCGAGTCAGGAACCTTTTCTTACAAACCCAGCCCCAGCTAAGGCGGTGTCTCTACCTGGAGCAATCTCACTGACAGTGGTGGCTGTTCTGCTCTCAGTTGGACGGCTTTTGCGTGGCATCAACAGTGCTCGCGGTCTTGTCGCTCTAGCTCGCTTTCCATCACGAGGCTGTAGATTCTGATGCGCGACTTCCTTGCCCTTGCGACTAAACCCAGCACAAAGGAGAAAAACAAGTGATAGGTTTCAGTGTAGTAGCCGTGTTAGTCTGTGTCAGCAAAATGAAAATAAGGAAGAAAAACTTGTAGCACCTTAGAGACTAACAAATTTATTTCAGCATAAGCTTTCGTGGGTTAGTACCCACTTCATCGGATGCATGGAATGAAACATACAGTAGACAGATATTTATACAGTCAGAGAAACATGATAAGGTGGAGGTGAACCACAAGTGAGTTACCATCTCGGTCGGCAACGTCGCGTTGGCTCTTCTTTTCACCTCTCCCACACGGCGGAGCTCCGCCCACAAGCCTCCTTCCATTACACCTTTGGCATTACAACCAAAAAACACCCTTTGCAACGGCAACCGAAAAAGTCGCTCTGCACAGCACAGCTCTGGTCCTTTCCACAACCTTAATCCCACAGAGCCCTGGACCCGACGAGAAAGCACGTGGCCTGTGAAGAATACTACAGCGAGTACAGATGAGGAATTCAGAGGACTGACGGCTTACTCACAGCCAGTTATGTGGCAGCCAGAAAGCTGAGGAACACTCACGTCTGCTTAGAAGGATGTCCAAGCTGCTCAGGTCCAGCTCTGCCATTTCTCCTCTGGCTAGGACTCCTAGACATTTCCTTTGCAAGACCAGCTGCAAAACCCAAGCATGAGCCATCACTACACAAAGCTCTATTGGTGCTTGAAATCTGGCCCTCGTCCCTGCCTCCCTCTTCCATCCCATCTACATCAGCCCCACTCGATGAACAGAGACCAAGTTAACACCGATAGTCACCGCTCCACTCTCGCACCCACTGCCCTGCACGATTTTTCTCCACTCCTACTTCTCCATGGCTCCCAAGACATAGCCTATGGGGATGCACACCTAGTACGCCTGCCCGTGTGCTATGAAGGGAGACAGCACAAGGAGAGGAAAGGAGAGATTGAGAGAGTGTTGGCCAACACACAGGAGAAAAGAGAGAGTGAAGCATGAGAAGAAGGCAAGCAACTCACCACTGGGAGTCATCCTCCTGGATCTAACGTTCTGCTGCGGAGGACACACCGCTCCTGACCAGAGAAATGAGCAGCCCCTGAAATTGGGGACCTTGTCTCCCTCGTAACCACGGCGAGTCAAGAACCTTTTCTTACAAACCCAGGCCGAGCTAAAGGGGCGTCCCTACCTGGAGCCGGGTACCTGGAGCAGAGCCCTCACCTAACGAGACACTTATCTCACTGATGGCGACGGCTGATCCACTCCCAGCTGGACGGCTCTTGCCTGGCATCAACAAAGCTCGCGGTCTCCCTGCTCTCGCTCGCTTTCCATCGCATGACGGGAGCCGACTCTGACCCTCCACTTCTGTTCCCTTGGTACTAAAGTCGGCACAAGGGGGCAAAACAAATCAGTTAACATCTCAGTCGGCAACGTCGCATAGGTTCTTCTTCTCCCATCTACCGCACCCCAGAGCTCCGCCCTCAACCCTCCTTCCATTACAGCTTCAGGACCACAACCAGACAGCGCCCATCGCACCTACATCCAAAATACTCTCTCCGCACAGGAGACTTGTGCCTTTCCCTCGTCTTAATCCCACAGAGCCCCATGTTCAACGAGGAAGCTGGAGTGAGTACAGATGAGGAATTCCAAGCGCTGACCGCTTACTCACAGCCAGTTGTGTCGAAGGCAGAAAGCTGAGGTCTGTTCATCTCTGCTTACGAGGACGTCCAGGCTGCTCAGGTTCACGTCTTCCAGCCTCTCCTCTGCCTGGGCTCCCGGACGATCCCTCTGCAAACACAGCAAATACCCCGAGCAGGAGCCATCACTGCCCAAAGTTCTATTGGTGTAGGAGATGCCGCCCTCCCTCCCCATCCACTCTAGATCAGCCCCACTTGATGAACAGTCACACAACTCCCACAGTCACCCCCACCACTACCAATGGACGATCTAGTACCCATGATGCTTCTCTTCCCCCTCCCAATGCCCCAGTGGGATGCAGACTCCCCAGACCATGCCTGTGAGCATGCACCATTGCCCATTTTCTATGCAAGGGGACAGTACAAAGGGAGAGATAGAGCGCTCATGTTGGCCAACATGGGAGAAGAGACACACCACACACACACACGAAGAAGGACAAACTCAGCACCTGTACTCACCTTCTTGGCTCTCCACAAAGAGTTACCGGACTTCAGGGAGACTCCATAGCACCTGACAACTCCTTGAGAGGGCACAAAGGAGCCCCCCCAAGCTTATCGTGCCCCAGTTATGTCAGGAGGCCTTTCCTCAGGGGCCCACCCCATACTAACAAATTCTCTACACTGATAAGAGTCTTGCCAGCCCTCCCTCAATACTTAACTCAAGCACATTTCCATGTGCACTTACTCTGCAGGTCACTGTCTGGCTTTCATCCCTAGGGATGGGCTCAGGGTGGCTGCTCCTTCTTTGGTCTCTGCCACAGGTTGGCCAATCTCTCCTCTGACCGATCTCATTCGGAACTGAACAGAGAGAGAGAGAGAGAGAGAGAGAACAAACGTGTAAGCTAGCTCACCACTGGTGCATGGAAAACAAACTCACACACACAGGTGTCACTGGCTGCTGCTCCCTGGAGCCCCCTCCTCTAGTCCTCTCCAGCCCACCCAGGGCCTAAAAGGTTCATCACTCCTAAGCAACTACAGTCCTCCAGGAAAGGGACAATCCCAGACCACGACCAGCCGCAAGGCAGAGCTGTACCTTCCCCAGGAGCCAGCCCAGGGAAATGAGAAGCCTCTCTCTGCTCTCAAGGAGGCACCTCACTGTGCGGATACTGGACAGAGAGAGATCATTTCACAAACACACACACCTGCTCCTCCAACATGACAAGAGCTGCTCCGCCCCCCTGCCAAGTGAAACGCCCAGATTGCGCAGGTCCACTTCCTCCAGATGCTCCTCCTCTGTCTGGGGCTGCTGCACAGGCCTGGAGGGGCCTCTGCAAGAACAGTAAACAACCAATGGAAGAACCATCAGTGCCGAAAACACTATAGGTGCACGAGATCTTCCAATATCTGTCTCCCTCTCCCATCCATTGTACATCACCCCCATGGCAGTACAAGACACGGATTGAACACCAATAGGTCAACTGGCCATAGGATCTTGCCCCCGTCAGCACTATGACACCCATCCCCCGAGGTCTCTCGAGTCCAAGCCTGTGAGGATGCACAACCAGCACCCAGGCCCCTTTCCAGTGAAGGGAGACAGTACCAGGAAAGGCAAGAAGAGGGAGCATGCGCGTCTGTGTTGGCCAACACATGAGAGGAGAGAGAGAGAGAGAAAAATACAGGAGGAAGAAAAGCAAATCAGCAAGTGCAGTGACCCTCCTGATTCTTCCTCATGCTGGAGAGCACACAACACTCCTGATCAGAGAAATGAGCAGCCCCTGAAATTGGAGACCTCGTCTCCCTCGTAACCACAGCGAGTCAGGAACCTTTTCTTACAAACCCAGCCCCAGCTAACAGGGCGTCCCTACCAGGAGCAACGTGGGCCGTGAGCAGAGCAATCACAAAACCAGACAGACACTTATCTCAAGGAGAGTGGCGGCTGTTCCACTCCAGACGGACGGTTTTTGCGTGGCATCAACAATGGTCATGGTCTCGTCGCTCTCGCTCGCTTTGCATCTCACGAGGACAGTAGACTCTGACGCGTGATTCTTTTCCCTTGGTACTAAACCCAGCACAAGGGGAAAAAACAAGTCAGTCACCATCTCTGTGGGCAACGTCAAGTAGGCTCCTCTTTTCGCCTCTCCCACACAAAGGGGCTCAGCCCTCAACCCTCCTCCCATTACACCTTTAGCATTGCAACCAGAAAGCACCCTTTGTAACAGCACCCGACATAATCACTCTGCACAGCAGACTCTGGTCCCCTCCCCAGCCTTAATCCCACAGGGCCCCGTGCCCAACCAGGAAGCACACGGCCTGTGAAGAATACTACAGCGAGTACAGATGAGGAATTCCAAGCACTGACCGCTCACTCACAGCCAGTTGTGCAGGAGGCAGAAAGCTGAGGACTGTTTATGTCGGCTTAGATGGATTGGGCTGGAGGGGTTGGGGACGGAGAAGTAAGTAGGGCTGAGGGGCCCGTGGGTGGGGAGAGAAAGGAGGGGCTGAGGGGCCTGTGGGTCGGGGATGGGGGGGCTGAGGAACCCGGGGATGGGCTGCGGAGGGGGAACAAAGGCCGTGGGGAGGGGTGCAGTTTCGGAGCCGCGGGTGCATAAGGGTTGGCCTGCCTGGCTGCTGACGTCACTTCCTCTTCCAACCACTTCCGTTTCTTGCAACAGCGACACCGGGTGGCCACGCGGGGTAATGCCTAGAGCATACCTCTGAAAGAGCAACAGCGACACCGAGTGGCCACATGGGGTAATGCACACAGCATACCTATGAAGTAAACAGCGACACCGAGTGGCCACATGGGGTAATACACACAGCATAGCTCTTGGAGAGCAACCGTGACACCGGGTGGCCACTTGGATTAATGCACACAGCATACCCGTGCGAGAGCAACAGTGACACCGGGTGGCCACGTGGGGTAATGCACACAGCATCTCTCTCAGAGAGCAACAGCGACACCGCGTGGCTCTCTAGGGTAATACACACAGCATACCTCTGAGTGAGCAACAGGGACACCGAGTGGCCACATGGGGTAATGCACACAGCATACCTCAGAGAGCAAGATCGACACCAGGTGGCCACATGGCGTAATACACACAGCATACCTCTGAGAGCAACAGCGACACCGGGTGGCCACGTGCGGTAATGCACACAGCATCTCTCTCAGACAGCAACCGTGACACCGGGTGGCCACTTGGATTAATGCACACAGCATACCCATGCGAGAGCAACAGCGACACCTGGTGGCCACGGGGGGTAATGCACACAGCATACCTCAGAGCAACAGGCCTTGGCTCCCGTACATTGACATCCGTACAGCGATGTCGTGACACTCAAAGACAAGGAGTCACAGCGCTCCACTGAATGGGACTACTCGGTACTGGATCTAGACGCATCTGCAAATAAGAACAAAGCTTGACTGTAAACTTCAGTTATAAACTCTATTCACAAAGCTCCCAACACCACAATATGAAAGATGACCTCTACTACATACTGCTTCCTTGAGAGGGAACACCTACTACACATAACACCCCCCTCAGAACCCCACCCCAAATACTCTCAACCACATGGAAAATGGCTACACTTCTACATATCAATGGCCCTCCCCCTTTCCCTACACCACAGGGGCCCATCGCTAACTAGGATGCTCACATCCTCCTCAGGAAAGCACAACCCTATAGAGGAGAACACAAGGATGAAGTGGTGACTGGTGATGCAAACCCAGTGCTGTGTAAGAGAGAAGAATGGAGAACGGAGCATCTCTAGTTACAGACGGGTCACTTTCCCAGCAATCAACCTTCCTCTAGGGGAAACACATGCTCCCTCCATACAATGAGCTCCTGCCCACCCCTCATGAGCCCATTGAGAATGAGCAGAATTTAGAGAACTCCCATAAGTAAAGAGACAGCCTCAATATCACAAATGATTCTGACCATCAAACGCTTTGCCATATACTTATCTTTGGAAATTTGAGAGCAACTCCCCCCCTCAAGATACCCTTCGCCTCGGTAGACAGGCCTTCACTCCCATACATCGAAATCACTCACAAACATACAGCATTGGCGTGACGGACAATGAGAAAAATATTCACAATCCTTCACATCACAATGTGACTCGGTACTGGATCCGGACACAGCTGCAAATACAAAGAAAACTCAACTGCAAACATGGTTTATAAACTCTACTCACAGGGCTCCAAACAGCTGAGTATGAGAAAATACAGAAGGGGCATGCAGCTGAGGATAAGAAAATAAACTCTTACTAAATATTATAATCTCCTCAGACCATTCCCCACCTAACCCAAAAAGAAAACTGCTGTGCTTCTACAACACTCCAACACCATGGACACGCTACCGGTACTAGATGTGTGTTTAATAGAAGCTCTATCTGAAACAACCCCCAATGTCTTCCCTCCCAATGAAAATACAAATGTTAACACATAAATTTAACACACTATGAACGACCTAAAATGAAAGAAAAGCACATTACACAGAAATAAAGACAGGAAAACAACACATTAACCACAAATACACATCATCATTACCACGTATCAATACTCACCATGACTGCAATGACCCAAACAAGTGCTTATGTGCATCTCTTTAAACCAACACGAAGCTGAATAACTTTCTGTGACAAGACCCCAGTTTATATACTGCCTAAGCTCCACCCCTCCATTTCCCAGCATGCCTTAGAAGCCAAAGGCTGCTTAAATACAGACTCAGGCGACCCAGAAACTCTTTACTTCATTCCAAGCTTAACAGCAGTAAGGACTGTTGGTCTTGATGTATTAATCAGACTTCCTTTCTACAATACAAATTTGCAGAAGACTCACACTCTATCACCAGGTAACAGTATAATTACCATATTTCAGTTTCCTAAAAAGAAAACACTACCTAGAGGGAAGAGGGGACTCCACAGTGGGTGCAGTTGGGGACTGCTCAAAGAGGGACCTCAACAGTGCTGGAGGGATGTGTTTGTACTGTGAGAGGGTATTTGGGGGCTAATGGAAAGATTACTTGGCTGGTGCTCAAGGGCATACCTACAGCCTCATGATCACAATGGATGGCGGTGTCACTCATAGAATCATAGAATCTCAGGATTGGAAGGGACCTTAGGAGGTCATCTAGTCCAACCCCCTGCTCAAAGCAGGAGCAATCCCCAATTTTTGCCCCAGATCCCTAAAAGGCCCCCTCAAGGATTGAACTCACAACCCTGGGTTTAGCAGGCCAATGCTCAAACCAGTGAGCTATCCCTCCTCCCCAAGGAAAAATAAAGAACAGGAAGGACCTTGCAAGGTAATCAAGTCCACTCCCCTGCCTTCACTAGCAGAACAAAGTACTGTCCCCTGACAGATTTTTTTTTGCCCCAGATCCCTAAGTGGTCCCCTCAAAGACTGGACTCACAACCCTAGGTTTAGTAGGCCAATGCTCAAACCACTGAGCTATCCCTCCCCCCAACTCCCTGTCACACTGCCCAGGCAGCTGCCACAGGCTAAAGACTGGAAGTATGCCACAAGCACTTGCCAGCTAGAAAATGTAGGAAACCTAGGAAATCCCTGGAAAACAACGGCAGCTACTATTAGGCCCTGCCACGCAGCACCACCCTGGGCCCTAGGCACGGTAGCCGGGGCTGCGCGCTGCAAGCCAGGCCCCACAGCCCCCGATACGGAGTGGCTGCCGCCGGGGCTATGCACCTACCGCCACAGCCCTACGAGTTCTTCAGCGAGGAGAATGGCCCCAAATGGCAGGGGCTCTTCAGGGACTTTTCAACTGGGCTAAAAAAAGCTGCAGCTTTTCAGCAGGAGGCGCCTCCCAGAAGGTGAGCTGGGCGCGGGTGGGGAGGCTGGTGGGGAGCTGCCGGTGGGTGCTCAGCACCCACCAATTTTTCCCAGGGGGAGAAGGCATGGGCGGGGATTTGGGGAAGGGGCGGGGCCGGGGTGCAGTTGGGGCAGGGCCAGGGTGCGCGCACCCACTGGCACCGATGAAAGTCAGCACCTATGCCCACTACCCCAGCTCAGCAGAGACCAGGTACAAAGGCAGGGGGATTGTGACACCTCAACATCAGCCCCTGCCCTCTCTACAGCAGACAAGAGCTTCCCAGGACCAGCTTGGCCAGGGGCTGCTCCAAGTGTGAGGAGGGGCAAGAGCAGGGGCACTGGAACAGAGGGCACCAGGGATCCATGCCCCCATCACTTTTAATACTACTGTCTACAAGTCATAAGGACAAGTAACACCCTTGTTTCTCAACAGAACAGTATTTGGGACACACCCCTTGTTCCCAGGGGGAGCACTATTGATTACACACCTCTTGTTTCCAGAGGGGACTGTATTCAGGACACACATCTTGTTCCCGGGGGAGTACTATAGATACCACACCTCTTGTTCTCAGACGGGACACTAGTGAGCACACACCCCTTGTTCCCAATGGGAGTTCTATTCAGGGCACACATCTTGTTCCCACGGTGAGTACTATTGCTATTACACCTCTTGTTCCCAGACGGGACAGTATACAGAAGACAGCACTTGTTTCTGGGGGACTACAATTCATTACACACCTCTTGTTTCCAGAAGGGAAACTATTCTGCACACACCCTTGTTTCCAATGGGAACAGTATTCAGGACACACCTCTTGTTCCTAGCGGGAGTACTACTGATGTCACAATGCTTGTTTCCAGACGGGACATTATTCAGAACACACCCCTTAGTCCGGGGGAGCACTATCAATGTCACACCTCTTGTTCCCAGACGGGACAGTATACAGGAGGCACCTCTTGTTTCTGGAGGGACCACAATTCATTACACACCTCTTGTTTCCGGAGGGGACACTATTCAGGAGATACATCTTGTTCCCAGGAGGAGTACTATCGATGTCACACCTCTTGTTCCCAGACGGGATAGTATACAGGAGACACCACTTGTTTCTAGGGGGAACCACAATTCATTACACACCTCTCGTTTCCGGAGGGGACACTATGCAGGACACACCTCTTGTTCCCAGAGGGGACACTATACAGAACACACCTTGTTCCCAGGGGGAGCCACAATTCATTACACACCTCTTGTTTCCGGAGGGAAGACTATTCGGGACATACCCCTTGTTCCCTGGGGGAGTACTTCTGATGTCATACTCCTTGTTCCCAGACGGGACACTATTCAAAGCACACCTCTTGTTCCCAGAGGTAGTACTATTCAGGACACACATTTTGCTCCCGGGGGAGTACTATTGATGTCACACCTCTTGTTCCCAGACGGGACAGTATACAGGAGACACCACTTGTTTCTAGGGGGAACCACAATTCATTACACACCTCTTCGTTTCCGGAGGGGACACTATTCAGGTCACACCTCTTGTTCCTAGCGGGAGTACTTCTGATGTCACACCGCTTGTTCCCTTGGTCCCAGGAGGAGCACTATCGATATCACGCCTCTTCTCCCAAACGCGACAGTATACAGGAGACGCCTCTTGTTTCTGGGGGGACCACAATTCATTACACACCTCTTGTTTCCAGGGGGGACAGTATTCAGGACACACCTCTTGTTCCCAGGGGCAGTATTATCGATTACACACCTCTTGTTCCCAGAGGGGACAGTATACATGAGACACCTCCTGTTTTGGGGCGGATCACAATTCATTATACACCTCTCGTTTCCGGAGGGGACCCTATTGAGGACACACCCCTTGTTCCCAGGGGGCGTACTATTGCTGTCACATCTCTTGTTCGCAGACAGGACACTATTCAAGACACATCTCTTGTTACCACGGCGAGTGCTATTGATAACACACCCCTTATTCCCAAGGGGAGCATTATTGATAACACATCTCTTGTTTCCAGAGCAGACAGGTTTCAGGACTTATTTCTTCTTCTCAGGAGGAGTACTATTGATGACACACTTCTTGCTTCGGGGGTGGGGGGACAGTATTCACAACACACCCTTGTTTCCGGAAGACACTGTACTCGTAACACATCTCTTGTTGCCTGAAGGAACGGTATTCAGCACACACCTCTTGTTCTCAGGAGGAATACTATGAATGACACATTCCTTCTTTCTGAAGGGGACGCTATTCGAGACACACCCCTTCTTCCCAGCAGGGGCAGTCTTCATGTCACAGACCCCTTTTTTTTGCAGGTGGAATACATATCCCTTGGGTCCCCACGCGTGTTGTCAGCCCTGCATGGGACATGGTTTTGCTGAGGGCATGGGACCAAGACGACATTGAACACATCTTGTTGCAGGAAAGAAGTATATTGGTAAAAAAACAAATGACACCATCTGCAAAGCAGACTGCTACAGCAGGGAATTAAACTACTTCCTGTTTCTAAAAAAGACTAACAAAACACATCACATATTTTATTCTACATGAAATGTTACTGACTAACCGTAGATCATTATGGGTTTCTGAGACAACAGCAGGATACTATTTGAGTGTTGCTATTAACATTTACTTCAGAAACAAGATGGCTGGAGCTGCACCCCAATGCACAAAGTGTCTAATAGCTGCAGCCCTCACACACATTTGAACCCTGCATCTCTTATTGAATGCCTCCCACACATGCCCCTCTTGGAATAGGGCAACCTCTCAAATCTACTGTAGCACTAGCTCTCTCACTTACCCTAACGCAAACTCATTCCAAAGGGGCAGGATCTCACTTTCCCCAACACCCAAAGCCTTTGAAGGAGAAGTTACAGAAATCCCCACCCCCTCCTCCCCAGCATGAGCATGTGTGAAAAACTCATGTCCCCAAAAACTGCCTCCTTGGACTAGAAAATATTCCTCATTCCATCACTAGTGTTCCCTATCCCCACTCCCCCATACAAATTGTTTCTCTTCCATATAAACAGGAATTAGTCCTCCTCCCATAACCACATTTATCCCCAGCCTTTAAGTGCCCTACATTCCATCAGTAGTAACCTGTCTGAACATAAAATGCCCCAAGTCCCGTCAAGGGTGTACCCCATGAAAAACAAGCAACACCCCAAATCCACTGTATACTGTCCCCCACAAACACAAGATATAGCCCACATATCAATCAAAGTGACCCTGGCGATGGTCCCCAGGGTAGTGTCACAGTACAAACTACCCCCCTGGGTAGTTTTGGGGGTCCCCTGGATAAGCACCACCAGCATACATTGCTAATACTTTTATATACATAGTGGATTGGCAGTGCGGAAACATTAAAGGTGTGAATGGGGAATGGAAGGTTCCTTTGCAGGTTACAGAGGCCAAGCGGGGAAAGGAATGGGTTAATTTGAAAAGTCAGCTTGGCCTAGAGATAAAGAGAGAGCTGCTCTGCATTCAAGGTCAAAAATCGACACACACATACTCTCTGCATGCCAAGCACCAAAAAAACTGCTTTTCAGCCCCACCTGGCCGTGAGAAATGAAGAACGAGGCAAAACAAAGCAGAACACATTGGAGGACTGAGATTACACATTTGCAAAGGCTGGCCCAGTGAGACTCAACAGTCTACCTCATGACCCTGAAGCCAGTGTATTATGGAAAGTTGAGGAAGCAGCAGAGCGCTGGTTCGGACTGGTGCAAAGAGCAGACACCACGGAGGACAAGGGGGGCCCCTGAACAAAACACCCCCCAGGAACACCCAGGACTTAAAACCCTCCCGAAAGTGGAAGCAAGTTGGAGCTCTACAGCAGACCCTGGACGACCTGTGCACAGGGCAGAACTCCCGCCCACCCTTCCCCCTCTTCTTCTTACATTACACCCATAGAATCATAGAATCATACAATCTCAGGATTGGAAGGGACCTCAGGAGGTCATCTAGTCCAACCCCCTGCTCAAAGCTGGACCAAACCCAACTAAATCATCCCAGCCAGGGCTTTGTCAAGCCTGACCTTAAACCTCTAAGGAAGGAGATTCCACCACCTCCCTAGGTAACCCATTCGAGTGCTTCACCACCCTACTACTGAAAAAGTTTTTCCTAATATCCAACGTAAACCTCCCCCTCTGCAACTTGAGACCATTACTCCTTGTTCTGTCATCTTCTACCACTGAGAACAGTCTAGATCCATCCTCTTTGGAACCCCCTTTCAGGTAGTTGAAAGCAGCTATCAACTCCCCCACCCCCATTCTTCTCTTCTGCAGGCTAAACAATCCCAGTTCCCTCACCCTCTCCTCATAAGTCATGTGCTCCAGCCCCCTAATCATTTTTGTTGCCCTCCGCTGGACTCTTTCCAATTGATCCACATCCTTCTTGTACTGTGGGGCCCAAAACTGGACACAGTACTCCAAATGAGGCCTCACCAGTGCCGAATAGAGGGTAATGATCACGTCCCTCGATCTGCTGGAAATGCCCCTACTTATACAGCCCAAAATGCCGTTAGCCTTCTTGGCAACAAGGGCACGCTGTTGACTCATATTCAGCTTTTCGTCCACCGTAACCCCTAGGTCCTTTTCTGCAGAACTGCTGCCCAGCCATTCGGTCCCTAGTCTGTAGCAGTGCATGGGATTCTTCCATCCTAAGTGCAGGACTCTGCACTTGTCCTTGTTGAACCTCATCAGATTTCTTTTGGCCCAATCCTCTAATTTGTCTAGGTCCCTCTGTATCCTGTCCCTACCCTCCAGCGTATTAACCACTCCTCCCAGCTTAGTGTCATCTGCAAACTTGCTAAGGGTGCAGTCCACACCATCCTCCAGATCGTTAATGAAGATATTGTACAAAACCGGCCCCAGTACCGACCCTTGGGGCACTCCACTTGATACCGGCTGCCAACTAGACATGGAACCATTGATCGCTACCCGTTGAGCCCATCTAGCCAGTTTTCTATTCACCTTACCGTCCATTCATCCAGCCCATACGTCTTTAATTTGCTGCCAAGAATACTGTGGGAGACTGTACCAAAAGCTTTGCTAAAGTCAAGAAATAGCACATCCACTGCTTTCCTCTCATCCACAGAGCCGGTTATCTCATCAGAGAAGGCAGTTAGGCTAGTCAAGCATGACTCCCTTGGTGAATCCATGCTGACTATTCCTGATCATATTCCCCTTCTTTAAGTGGTTCAGAATTGATTCCTTGAGGATCTGTTCCATGATTTTTCCAGGGACTGAGGTGAGACTGACTGGCCTGTACTTCCCCGGATCTTCCAGGCTTGGCCAGCCTTGGCTTGTGCGTGTGTAAGTATGAAAGTGGGTTAGGGCTCGGGCACTAACACTTTTTTCCTTCCTCTGAGTGACATGGGAAACCCCGAGCACTCTCCGCTGTTATTTTATTATTTGGTTAATAAAGCTTTAAAATTTACTCACTTGGTGTGCTCCGTCAGCTCCCTCCCTAACGACCCTGCGGCCTTAGCCTGACCAACTAAGGGCTTGGCTACATGCCTCTCATACCTGTGAGAGAGCAAAAGCGACACGTGAGGGAACCACGGGGAGAAATGCGCACAGCATCTCTCTCAGAGCAACAGAGACACCGGGTGGCCACATGGGGTAATGCACACAGCATCTCTCTCACAGAGCAACAGCGACACTGGGTGGCCACATGAGGTAATGCACACAGCATCTCTCTAAGAGAGCAACAGCGACACCGTGTGGCCATCTAGTGTAATACACACAGCATCTCTCTCATAGAGCAACAGCGACATTGAGTGTCCCCGGGGTAATCACAGAGCATTTCCTTAATGAGGAACCCTGACAAGGGGCAGCCACCCGGAGAAAGCACAGAGTATTTCCCTCATGGAGCATCAATGACACCGGACAGGAGGAAGGCGGACTGGGGGGCGAGTTGCGAGTTTTGGGAGGGGGGCTGGAGGGATGGGGGTGTGGGGAGAGTGGAGGCAGGTTGGGGAGGGAGACGGGGGGAGGGAGGGCGATGAGGGTGCTGGGGAAGGGGGTGAGCAGGAGGCTGGGGGCACTGGCGTGGGGGGTGAGGGGTGTCGGGAAGGATGGGGATGGGGGCAGGTGGTGGTGGGTGGGAGGGGGACTGGGAGTATTGGTGAGGGAGGGGTGGGGGCGGGGCACTGTCGTAGCGGGGAGGGGGGATGGGGTGGCGGGAGGGAGGCGGTGGGGATGTGGGGGGGATGGAGATGTTGAGGAGGGAGGGGGGCTTGGGGGGCGGGTCACTGGCTGACACGCGCCTGGACCGAACATCCCCGAGGCAGCAGCACTTTGAAAACTACAAC
Organism: Macrochelys suwanniensis; assembly: GCA_033296515.1. NCBI lineage: Eukaryota > Metazoa > Chordata > Testudines > Chelydridae > Macrochelys > Macrochelys suwanniensis. Next base: position 18,897,581 of record CM065795.1, on the reverse strand, counting down.
TCCCAGGGTGCATCCCCTGAGGTATGGCGATTGGCGCCCTGACCGCTGACGTCACTTCATCTTCCGATCCCTTCCGTTTCCTGCCCCGCTCCGCTCGCAGAAGCTTTCATTGTAAAACCGCCAGGCCTCGCCCCCTCGCCGCTCTCATAGTGCCGCTGGCCCCGCGGTGGCTGATGGGAGATGTAGGCCGGGGCGCACCACATCTCCCACAAGCCCCTGCGGCGCAACTCCTTCCCTCCCCGCTCCAGCGGGACTCGGCTCGTCACGTGGCAAAGGGGGGGCGGAGCAGAGGGATAGGGGCTCCCGGCAGTGCTGGTGAGGCGGGGCACGGAGGGGAATAAGGAGCAATGGGGGAGATGGGGGGAGTAGAGGGATCGGGGCTCCCGGCAGTGCTGCGAAGGGAGGGGCAGAGGGGACTGGGGGAGGATGGGGGGAGTAGAGGGATCGGGGCTCCCGGCAGTGCGGCGGGGGGGTGTGTATGTCGGGCGAGGCCCAGATGGGGTGAAGGGGGGGCTATTGGGTTTAGGAGTCGCTCAGGGGGCATGAGGGGGGGGAGGGGTGATGAGGGGATGTTGGAGGATGGGGGAGGCAGGTACCCCAGGGGGGGGGGACTGAGAGGGGTTACAGGGCCTTATTTAATTGAGTGGGGGAGGGGGCGAGTGTCTGCGGGGGGGGGTGGTACGAGCAGGAGCTGAAGTGGTTTCAAAGGAGGAAACTGAGGCACGTAAGCCAAGGAGGGAAAGCAAAGTTGATGGCAGGTAGCTAAGGTTGCCCCCCTGTAACCTACTGTCCCCACTCATAGGGGCGGGGGGTCACCCATCCCCCACACTGAGACGTTGGCGGCTCCCACGGGCCACCCAGCTCCCAGATGCTCCCTCTGTGACACACACTGAGGTCACTTCTCAGAACAGCTTCTACTTCCCCCCACCCCCAGGCAGCTCAAAGTTTCTGGCTCCTCACTCCATGGTGGGAGAAAGATCAAAATGCTCCCTTCTCCCGTACCCCCTCCAAAATCCAATAAGGGAAGTAGACAAAGACACCTTCTCTCTCTCATAGTGTACCCCTCTACCCTTTTCCCCCCTAACGTGCCTTGCCCCTGCTGTGATATCTCAATACAGAGCTGGGGCAAAAGGGGAGCTGCAGCAATCCTGGACATCTCCCCTCCGGGACGGTGCATGTGGTTCAGAGGGAAAGGAAAGGGGAGTAACTTGCCCCCTCTTCCCCCATGTTTATTAGTTTGTGATGTAAAAAAACCTGCTGTGGTGGTACAAGTAGAGAAACAGATCTTTCTATACGTGATTACAGAGATTCAGTGGAGGTGCGTTGGAATTAGAAAGCACAGTCCTCCACCGGTTCGGGTTGCGACAGGCAACTTGCGCTCCAGGAAGTTACCGTACTCCAAGAAGACTCGGTAGCACTGCACACCACCTTAAGAGGGCACAAAAGGCTCCCCCCCACTTATCACCCCCCAGAGTATTGTAAGCCCTCTCTTAGTACTTAAGCAAATTTCCATTTGCTTACGCCTCGGCTGTTTGTTTTCAATCATCTGGGATGGGCTCATTGGGCTGCTCCTTTTCTTTGTGTCTGGTACAGGTTGGCCAATCTCTCATCTCCCCCATCTTATTAGGAACTGAAAACCGGACTCACCATCATGGTCAGAGTTTGGATGCTGGGAAGCAGAAACATGTCCCTGTCCAACCCAGGTGCAAGGCCTCTACCACCTCCCCCTGCAAGGGCCCCCACACAGGGATCTGCTCCCGGTGAATGGCGTCTCACTGCTCTCTCAGAGGCCTCTGGCTACCCAAGGACTGAAAACATAATTTGAGGGAAGCAGACATAAGAATGGCCCTAGAAGGTCAGACCAAAGGTCTGCTTAGCCCAGTTTCCCGTCTTCCGACAGTAGCCCATGCCATCCAGAGGGAATGAACAGAACAGGGAATCATCAAGGGATCCATCCCGTCGCTCATTCCCAGCTTCTAGCAAACAGAGGCTACGGCCACCCTCCCTGCCCACGCTGGCTAATATCCTCCATGAACGTATCTAGTTACTTTTTGAACCCTGTTATAGTCTTCACCTTTACAACATCCTCTACCAAGGAGTTCCACAGGTTGACTGTGCATTGTGTGAAGAAATACTTCCTTTCATTTTTTTTAAACCTGGTGCCCATTAATTTAATTTGATGACTGCTAGTTCTTGTGTTATGCAAAGTAGTAAACAACACTTCCTTATTTACTTTCTCTACACCAGTCATGATTTTATAGGCCTCCATCATAGCTTCCCTTAGCCATCTCTTTTTCAACCTGAATAGTCCCAGTCGGGGGGAAAGCACAAAGCATTTCCCTCATAAAACCACCAGGGCTGGCTCCAGGCACCAGCTGACCAAGCACGCTCTTGGGACGGCACCTTCTAAGGGGCAGCCAATCTTGAGGCACTGCGACAACGCTCGTTTTTTTTAAACACTTCAACAAGGTGGTCCTCGGGGGTGGGGGGGGGTGTTTTTGTTTCATCGGGGCAGTGCTTGGGGTGGTTTGTTGTTTTCCTAGGGTGACGCTCACGGGGGTTGTTTCAGGGGGTGGTGCTCAGGGAGGGCAGGGTTTGTTAGGCGGGGCGGCGCTCGGGGGGGTTGTTTCAGCGGGGCGGCGCTCGGGGGGGTTGTTTTTGTTTCGACATGGTGGCACTCGGGGGGGGGGGTTGTTTCGGCATGGCGGCGCTGGAGGGGTTTGTTTCAGCAGGGTGGCGCTTGGGGGCGTTGTTTTGGGATGGCAGCGCTCGGGACTTTTTTTTGTTTCAGCGGGGCGGTGCCCGGTGGCGTTGTTTCGGGGTGGCAGCGCTGGGGGAGTTTTTGTTTCAGCGGGGCGCTGCTCAGGACTTTTTTTTTTGTTTCAGGAGGGCGCCGCTTGGGGGGGTTGTTTCAGTGGGGCAACACTCAGGGTTTTTTGTTTTTGTTTCGGGGGGCGGCGCTGGGGATGGTTGTTTCAGTGGGGCAACACTCAGGGTTTTTTGTTTTTGTTTCGGGGGGCGGCGCTGGGGGTGGTTGTACCGTGGGCAGAGCTCGGGGGAGTTGTTTTTGTTGGGGGGGGTTGTTTCGGGGGCAGCGCTTGGGGGGGGTTGTTTTGGCGTGGTGGTGCTTGGGACTTTTGTTTGCTTGTTTCAGCAGGGCGGCGCTCGGGGTTTGTTTCAGCAGGGCGGCGCTCGGGGGGTTGTTTCAGGGGGTCAACGCTCAGGGTTTTTTGTTTTGGCGGGACGGTGTTGGAGGGGGGAATTGTTTTGGTGGTGTGGACCTTTTTTTTCCCCTGGGGCGGGGGGGGCAGTACTCGGGTTTTTGTTGTTTTTTTGCTTGGGGGCAGCAAAAAGGTTAGAGCCGGCCCTGAAAACAACTGTAACACTGCATGTTCCCTTCGATTAACGCACAGAGCATTTCGCTCCTAAAGCAACACTGACACTCCGTGCTACTCAGGCTAATGCACAAAGCATTTCCCTAATGAAGTAACTGTGACACCGTGCCCAGTCCTGGTAATTGAAGATAATTTCTCTCGTGTAGCAACAGGGACAGCGTGTAGCAACTCGGAGTAATACACGAACCATTTGCCCCATAGAGTAACAGTGACACCGGATGGCCACCTAGGGTAATGCACACAGCATTTCTGTCATGGCGCAACAGCGACACCAGGTGGCCAGTCGGGGTAATACACAAAACATTTCCCCCACGGAGCAGCAGTGATGCCCACTCGCCACTCGGGTGAATGCACACAACATTTCTCTTATGGAACAACAATGGGTGGAATCATCATGGTAATGCAAATAGAAATGAAAAGCCTCTCTGCTCTCAAGGAGCACCTCACTACGCAGATACTGGATAGAGAGAGATAACACACACACCCATAACCCCCTCCACGATCACAAGAGGGCTCCTCAGCTCCACTGCCAAGTGAGACGTCTAGATTGTGCAGGTCCACTTCCTCCAGATGTTCCTCCTCGGTCTGGGGCTGCTGCACCGGCCTGGAGCAGGCCTCCCCAATAACAGCAAACAACCGATGGAAGAGCCATCACTACCAAAAAGGCTTTGGGCGCACGAGATCTTCCAATATGTGCGTCCACTCTCGCGTCCACTGCCCTGCAGGATTTTCGTCCCCTGCTACTTCTTCATGGCTCCCGTTACCACGCCTGCGGGGATGCACACCTAGCACGCCTGCCCCTGTCCTATGAAGAGAGACAGCACAAGGAGAGAGAGAGGGAGAGAAAGAGCATGTGTGTTGGCCAACATACTAGAGAAAACATGGGAGTAAGGCAAGCAACTCACCACCTAGAGTCATTCTCCTGGACGTAACCTTCTGCTGCGGAGGACACGCCAGTCCTGGCCAGAGAAATGAGCATCCCCTGAAAATGCGGACCTTGTCGCCCTCAAAACTGTAACTAGTCAAGAACATTTTGTTACAAACCCAGCCCTAGCTACCAGGGTGTCCCTACCAGGAACAAGGTGGGCCGTGAGCAGAGCAATCACCAAACCAGACACTTATCTCAGGGACAGTGGCTGCTGTTCCGCTCCAGATGGACGGCTTTTGTGTGGCAACACCACAGCTCGCTGTCTCGTCGCTCTCACTCCCTTTCCATCGCATGAGGGCAGTAGACTCTGACGCGTGACTTCTTCTCCCTTGATACTAAATCCAGCACAACGGGGGGAAAAACAAATCAGTTACCCTCTCAGTCAGCAACATAGAGTAGGCTCCTCTTTTCGCCTGTCCCACACAGTGGGCCTCCGCCCTCAACCCTCCTCCCATTACACTTTAGGACCAAAAGTAGAAAGCACCCCTTGCAATGATACCCGAAATAGTCAGTCTGCACAGAAGACTCTGGTTAAACATGCCAAACCCATGGGAAAAAATGCAGAAATTGCACTTGTCTTTGGCTTAATTGGCTTGTGAGTTGCTTGTTGGCTAGTTTTTGGCTTGTAGGTTGTTGCTTCTTGTAGCTTCTTGCAGCTTCTTGCGACTTCTTTTTTTGATCGGCTCCTGGCAATCGGGGACAAGCAGGGGCAAAGCTGGGAGAGAGTGGGTGCACAGCGGGCCCACCACCATCCCAGACTGCACGTCATGGGAGATCACCTCACAGAGTATTGGGGTTCTTAGGGATTGGCTTGGTTTGGCCTTGTATTGAAAAGGGATTAACTTTATTATTGGCTTATTTTGAAAGTCGGGGGGCTTATTTACCCAGTGAAAATTGGCAAGGGTGACTCTGGTCCCCTCCCCAGCCTTAATCCCACAGAGCCCCGAACCCAACCAGGAAGCACACGGCCTGTGAAGAAAATTACAGCGAGTACAGATAAGGAATTCCAAGCACTGACCGCTCCCTCACAGCCAGTTATGTGGAAGGCAGAAAGCTGACGACTGTTCATATCTGCTTAGATGGATATTCAGGTTGACCAGGTCCACTTCTGAGAGTCTCTCCTCCGGCTAGGGCCCCTGACAATTCCTCTGCCAGCGCAGCTGCAAAAGCCAAGCATGAGCCAGCATTACACAAAGCTCGGAAGGTGAGTGAAATCTTGCCCTCATCTCTGCCTCCCTCTCCCATCCCATCTACATCGGCCCCAAATCGATGACCTGAGACAGAGTCAACACCAAGAGTCACCGCTTCACTCTCGCACCCACTGCCTCGCATGATTTTCGTCCCCTCCTACTTCTCCATGGCTCCCGATACCGCGCCTGTGGGGATGTGCACCTAGCACGCCTGCCCACATGCTATGAAGGGAGACAGCACAAAGAGAGGCAAGGACAGATTGAGAGAGAGAGAGAGAGAGCGAGTGAGAAAACAAAATACTGGAGGAAGGCAAGCAACTCACCCCTGAAATCATCCCCCTGGATCCAACCTTTTCTGCAGAGGAGACACCGTTTGTGGACAGAGAAATGAGCAGACCCTGAAAATAGGGACCTTGTCTGCATCATAACCACAGCTAATCAGGAACCTTTTGTTACAAACCCAGCCCTAGCTAACGGGGCCCCAACTAACCTGGAGCCAAGCGGGCAGTGAGCAGAGCCCTCCCCTAACGAAACAAGCACTTATCTCACTGATGGCGACGGCTGCTCCGCTCCCAGCTGGACGGCTCTTGCCTGCCATCAATAATGCTTGCCGTCTCCCTGCTCTCACTCGCTTTCCATCACATGAGGGGAGCAGACTCTGACCCTCCACTTCTGTGCCCTCGGTACTAAACCCAGCACAAGGGGGAAAAACAAATCAGTTACCGTCTCCGTCTGCAATGTCACATAGTCTCTTCATTTCACGTCTCCCGTATCCCACGGCTCTGCCCTCAACCCATGTCAGGGTTCCCTCCCCACTCTAAACTCTAGGGTAAAGACGTGGGGACCCGCATTCACAGCCCCTAAACTTATTTTTACCAGCTTAGGTTAAACCCCCCCAAGGTACAAAATTCCCTGCACCCCAAGAAACGCTTCTCGCTGCCACCATCAAATGTCTAACAGGAATCCAGGAAAGGAATCACTTGAACTTCCCTCCTCCCAAAAATACCTCCTCAAGCCGTACACCCCCTTTCCTGGGGAAGCTTGAGAACAATCTCCCAACCAATTGGTTACACAGTGATCTAAAAACCCACCCCCTGGGTTTTAACACCATAGAAAACAGTCAGCTTCTTAAAAGAAGGATTTTATTAAAAATAAAGAAGGTAAAATCATCTCTGTAAAATCAGGATGGTAACTATTTTACAGGACACTATATTTCCAAACTCAGAGAGATTTCCCCCTCTGGACAAAACCTTAAAGTTTCAGAAAACCATGAATAACCCCCCGCTTCCCCCCTTTGCCCTTTCTAACACAGGGGATACACCAAGCAAAAATAAACAGAAATCTATACGCTATGCTATCTAAACTTACTTCAGAAAAGGGAGGTTTGATTTTCTGTAGGTTCCTTCTGTCTTCCGAGATCACCCTCTCTCAGACAAAGACACACACTAAAACCTTCCCCCCTCCCAAAGTTTGAAAGTATCTTGTCCCCTTATTGGTCAGATGCCAGCCAGGTCAGGTGTCAGTCTGGCTACCTGCATTTCTTAACCCTTTAGTGGAAAGAGGATTTTATAGCACTGCATCAGACCCTCTCCCCCTTCCCTTCATATTTATGACAACCCATCTCCCATTACTACCTTACAACTGCAACTAGAAAGCACCCATTGTAACAAGACCCAAAACAGTCACTTTGCTCAGGAGACTCTTGTCCCTTCCCCAGCCTTAATCCCAGAGCCCCGTACCCAACGAGGTACTGGGGCTCTAGTACAAGCACTGACCACTTACTCACAGCCAGTTTATCAGGAGGCAGAAAGCTGTATAAGAAGGATGTCCAGTCTCCTCATGTCCACTTCTGCCAGCTTCTCCTCCAGCTGGAGCTCCTGGACAATTCTTCTGAAAGAGCTGCTGCAAAAACCAAGCATGAGCCATCACCACAACAAGCTCTATTGGTGCATGAAATCTTGCCCCCGTCCCGGCCTCCCTCTCCCATCCCATCTACCTCACACCCAGACTCGATGAACAGAGACCGAGTAAACACAGACAGTCGCCGCTCCACTTTAGTGCCCACTGCCCTGCATGCTCCTCGTCCGCTCCTACTTCCCCATGGTTCCCAAAACCTGGCCTTTGGGGACGCACACCAAGCACCCCTGCCCGTGCCCTATGAAGGGAGGCAGCACAAAGAGAGGCAAGCACAGATTGAGAGCGTGAGTGTTGGCCAACACACTACAGAAGAGACCGAGAGAGAGAGAGAAAAAACACATGGGAGGAAGGCAAGCAACTCACCACCCGGGGTCATCCCTCCTAGATGCAACCTTCTACTGCGGCGGGGAGAGACAGGACACTGCTCCTGGCCAGAGAAATGAGCAGCCCCTGAAAATGGGGACTTTGTCTCCCTTATAACCACAGCGAGTCAGGAACCTTTTCTTACAAACCCAGCCCCAGCTAATGGGGTGTCCCTACCAGGAGTCCGATGGGACGTGAGCAGAGCAATCGCCAAACCAGACACTTATCTCACGGACAGTAGCGGCTGTTCCACTGCCAACCGAATGGCTCCTGCCTGGCACCGACGCTCACGGGCTCACTGCTCTCGCTCCCTTTCCATCCGACGAGGGGAGTAAACGCTGACGTTTGATTTCTTTTCCGTTGGTACTAAACCCAGCACAAGGAGGGGGAAAAAGGTACCAACTCAGTGGGCAACATAGCGTAGGCTCTTCGTTTCGCCTCTCCCACACGTCTGGGTTCCACTCTCAACCCTCTTCCCCTTACACCTTTAGCAGTACAACCAAAAAGTACCCTTTGTAATGGCACCCGGCAGTCACTCTGCACAGCAGACTCTGGTCCTTTCCCCAGCCTTAATCCCACAGAGCCCCGTTCCCAATGAGGAAGCACATGGCCTGTGAAGAATATTACAGCGAGTACAGATGAGGAATTCAAAGCACTGATGGCTTACTCACAGCCACTAAAGCGGGAGGCAGAGAGCTGAAGACTGTTCATGTCTGAATAGAAGGACGTCCAAGCTGCTCAGGTCCAGCTCTGCCAGTTTCTCCTCCGGCTACGACTCTTGGACAATTCTTCTGTCATTAGCTCAGCTGCAAAACCCAAGCATGAGCCATCACTTACACAAAGCTCTGAAGGTGCATGAAATCTTGCCCTCATCCCTGCCTCCCTCTCCCATCCCATCCACATCGCCCCCACTCGATGAACAGAGACAGAGTCAACACCGACAGTCTCTGCTCTGCTCTAGCGCCCACTGCCCTGTCTCCTCCTACTTGTTCATAGCTCCCTAGACGTAGCCTGTGGGGATGAACACCAAGCACACGTGCCTGTGTCCTATGAAGGGAGATGGCAAAAATAGAGGCAAAGACAGAGAAAGAGTGTTGACCAACACACGAGACAGAGCGCGAGAGAGGGAGAGAGATACGGGAGGCACACAAGAAACTCACCAGCTCAAGTCATCCCCCTGGATCCAAACTTTTGCTGCAGAAGACACACTACTTGTGGACACAGAAACGAGCAGCCCCTGAAAATGGGGACCTTGTCTCCCTCGTAACCACAGCGACTCAGGAATTTTTTCCTACAAACCCAGCCCTAGCTAACGACAAGTCCCAGCCTGGAGGCAGGTAGGCCGATACCAGAGTCCTCACCAAACCAGACACTTATCTGACTGATGGTGACGGCTGCTCCACTCCCAACTCTACAGCATCACCATAGCCTGACATCAACAATGTTCGCTGTCTCATGACTCTTGTACGCTTTCCATCTCACAACGGGGGTGGGCTCTTTCCCTTGACGTCTTTCCCCTTGGAACTAAGCACAACACAAAAGAGGGAAAAACAAAAGTTATCATCGCAATCTGCAATGTTGAGTAGGTTCTTCTTCTCTCATCTCCCATTATACCTTTATAGATACAATTGAAAAGCACACAACGCACACTCAACCTGTGGAACTCCTCGCCAGAGAATGTTGTGAAAACTAAGACTATAATGGGGTTCAAAAAAGATCTAGGTACATTCACTGAGGACAGGTCCACTGTTAGCCAGGATAGACAGGGATGGTGTCCCTTGCCTCTGTTTGCCAGAAGCTGGGTGTCATAAATATAAGGGGAAGGGGGAGAGGGTCTGATGCAGATAAAATCCTCTTACCAGAAAAGGGTTAAGAAATGCAGGTAACCAGACCGACCCCTGACCTGGCCAGCATCTGACCAATAAGGGGACAAGATACTTTCAAATCTTGGGAGGGGGAAAGCTTTGTGTGTGGGTCTTTGTCAGACTCAGAGTGATCTTGGAGTTAGAAGGAACCAGTCATCTTTTCATTAGATCCTCACTTTTCTAAAGTATGTCTAGTCAGCATAGCGAGTAGATTTCTGTTTATTTTGCTTGGTGTGTGTTCCCTGTGTTAGAGGGAGGGGTTATTTCTTTTTTTTTCCCTGTAACTGTAAGGGTTTGTCCAGAGTGGGAAATCCCTTTGAGTTTGGAAATTGAGTACCTTGTAAATTAGTTACCATCCTGATTTTACAGAGCTGATTTTACCTTGTTTTCATAAAATCCTTCTTTTAAGAAGCTGACTGTTTTCTATGGTGTTAAAACCCCGGGGGGTGGGTTTTTTTAGATCACTGTGTAACCAATTGGTTAGGAGATTAGTCTCAAGCTTCCCAGGAAAGGGGGGGTACAGGCTTGAGAGGATATTTTGGGGGGAAAGAGAAACTTCAAGTGGTTTCCTTTCCTGGATTCCTGTTTAAACACACTTGATGGTGGCAGTGAGAAGCATTTCTCAGGGTGCCGGGAATTTTGTACCTTGGGGGTTTTAACCTAAGCTGGTAGATATAAGCTTAGGAGCTCTTCATGCGAGTCCCCACATCTTTACCCTAGAGTTTAGAGTGGGGAGGGAACCCTGACACTGGGAATGGGCAACAGAGGATGGATCACTTGGGGATTACCTGTTCTGTTCATTCCTTGGAAGCACCTGGCATTAGCCACTGTCGGAAGACAGGACACTGGGCTAGGTGGACCTTTGGTCGGACCCAATATTGCTGTTCTTATGTTCATACGTTAAGCAGACTTTTGCACCTGCATCCAAGAGAGTCACCGTGCAGAGGAGACTGTTGTCCCTTCCCCTGGTCTTAATCCCACAGAGCCCCATGCCAACGAAGAGGCTCATGGCCTCTGAGGAAATCTCGAGTGGTGCGGATGAGGAATAGAGTGCCATAATTGTTCACTCACAGCCAATCATGGAGAAGGCAGAAAGCTGAGGTCTGTTCATCTCTGCTTACGAGGACATCCAGGCTGCTCAGGTTCACATCTTCCAGCCTCTCCTCTGGCTGGGCTCCCGGACGATCCCTCTGCAAACACAGCAAATACCCCATGTGACGAACTAGGACTGTTGTTAATGTTTTCCCTGAGTACTGCGTGGGTGCCTCGGTTTCCCTATGTAGTGCTTGAGTATCTAGGTGGTGGGACAAGGGTGCATGAGTGTTACAGAGGGGCCTGAACACAGAGAATGGCTGACACTCTGTCTCTTAGCAACTGATGGCCCCGGCCCCTCCCCTGCAAAGGTGAGAGCTAAAGGTGTTGGAACAAAGGGATCAGGTGACCTCCTGGCCCGGGAAGGAGACAAAGGGAAAGGAGGGGCTGGAGAGTTTTCAGTTTGGAGCTGGCTGGGGAAGAGGGAAAAAGGGCAGACAGGGTCTGGCCTCCCTGCCCTCCCCATTTGGAGCTGTGGGGTGAAATGCAGGGAGCCCCGGGCTGGGGTCTAAGCTCCCTGCCCCCCAGAAGGGCCCGGCTGAGGGGTCCTGGATGTACTGACAAGCTCTGGTTGGATTGTGTTCCTGGCATCTCTAATAAACCTTCTGTTCTACTGGCTTGCTGAGACTCCCAGTGAATCCGGGGAAGAGGGGTGCAGGCGCTGACTCCCCCACACTCCGTGACACCCCAAGCAGGAGCCATCACTGCCCAAAGTTCTATTGGTGTAGGAGATGCCGCCCTCCCTCTCCATCCACTCTAGATCAGCCCCACTTGATGAACAGAGTCAGACTCAACTCCCACAGTCACCCCCACCGCTACCAATGGAGGATCTAGTACCCATCATGCTTCTCTGCCCCCTCCCAATGCCCTGTAGGGATATTAAAGAAGGTTCTGAAAGTGATTCCCCAAGTGAAAGTAACTCCCCATAATTTGTCCCCCACAATTTAAACCTCATAGCATTACCAAGTAAAAGATCTCTTGGATCCCTTGTTAAACTTACAAGCTACTGTCTGTGTAAACCACTGATTGTATCTGTTCTCAGAAAGATACTGTATTGCTATGAGAAACTTGCAAACAAGTTATCTGACTTCGGTCTTTATGCATGTGTCAGGGTTCCCTCTCCACTCAACTCTAGGGTAAAGACATGGGGACCCGCATGAAGAGCCCCTAAGCTTATTTCTACCACCTTAGGTTAAAACCCCCAAGGTACGAAATTCCCTGCACCCTGAGAAATGCTTCTCTCGCTGCCACCACCAAGTGTCTAACAGGAATCCAGGAAAGGAATCACTTGAACTTCCCTCCCCCTCAAAATACCCCCTCAAGCCCGTACACCCCCTTTCCTGGGAAGCTTGAGAACAATCTCCCAACCAATTGGTTACACAGTGATCTAAAAACCCACCCCCTGAGTTTTAACACCATAGAAAACAGTCAGCTTCTTAAAAGAAGGATTTTATTAAAACAAAGAAGGTAAAATCATCTCTGTAAAATCAGGATGGTAACTAATTACAGGGTACTCAATTTCCAAACTCAGAGGGATTCCCCCTCTGGCAAAACTTAAAGCTACAGAAAAACAGGAATAACCCCTCCCTCTAACACAGGGAACACACACCAAGCAAAATAAACAGAAATCTACTCGCTATGCTATATAAACTTACTTTAGAAAAGTGAGTATTGGTGAGGAGACTGATTTTCTGTAGGTTCTTTCTGTCTTCCAAGATCACTCCATGTCTGACAAAGAGCCACACACAAAGCATTCCCCCACCCAAGATTTGAAAGTATCTTGTCCCCCCATTGGTCAGATGCCGGTCAGGTGTCAGTCTGGCTACCTGCATTTCTTAACCCTTTACTGGTAAGAGGATTTTATAGCACTGCATCAGATCCTCTCCCCCTTCCCTTTATATTTATGACAGCATGCTTTGTACCTAGAAATAGCATAGAAAGACCCCCACCCTCTTTGATTAAAGGGCAGGGAGTCTCAAATAAATTAGTACACACCCCGAAAGTGTTGAAGACAGTATGTCTGCTGATGAATGCTTGGTGTACATGAATGAATGAGCAGGGAGGTGCCAGCCTAGGAATTCAGTGACCATCGTCTGAAGGCGGCGTCAAAGTGGGAACGACCAGACAACCCCCGGAGGGTAAACTGGGACCCACCGGATCATCTCAAAGGATGGGAAAAACAAGATAACATCTGACAGTGTGGAGCCACCAGGAATGCCATCAGAAATGTGCCATCTGCTGATTGATTCAGCAACAGCATGATGAAGCAATTCCCATAGACTGACAGAGGAAATAATCCCTATAAGAATGGCCTCTAAATACTGAGGACTTTGAGTCTGGTTCTGCAACCAACCTCCAGGAGCATCAGATGAATCTGACAAGGACTCGGCTCCACCCTCATGCCCAGGTTACCTGGCCAGTAACTTGGCATGAGCAACTTCTAGGCTAGTAACTATGACATCTATACAGAACCTGTGTGTGTGTGTGTGTGAATGAATATGAAACTGAATGAAAAGTTATAGCTATAACTGACTGCTTACTAGGATTCTTTTTGTATTCACAATAAATGTGACATTTTGTCTTATCCCCTTTAAAAAGATCCTGCTGGTTTTTATTTTATTGGTATAACAGCCCCAGTGAGGTGCAGACTCCCCAGACCAAGCCTGTGAGCATGAACCACTGCCCATGTTCTATGCAAGGAGACAGTACAGGCAGAGAGGGGAAGGGTGCACACATATTGGCCAACATATGAGAGCAGAGAGAGAGAGAGAGAGACAGACAGACATAGGACAAAGGACAAACTCAGCACCTGAAGTCACCTTCCTGGTTCCAGGCCACTGCTCAGGCGAAGATGTTCCTCCCTGTCCTGGAAGATCAGCTACTCAGAAGATAGGGAAATTCTCCTCCCGTGCCCAGAACAAGGAGGAAAACTTTTACTAGAAACTGAGCCCCACCTAAAGGGAAGCAACCGTCTGTGGGTTACAAGATACGGATTAAACACTGATAGGTCAATTGGCGCCCACCTCTCGTCAGCACTATCACACCCATCCCCCGACGTCCTGCAGAGTCTCGAGTCCAAGCCTGTGAGGATGCACAACCAGCACCCAGGCCCCTTTCCAGTGAAGGAAGACAGTACCAGGAGAGGCAATAAGAGGGAGCATGCGCGTCTGTGTTGGCCAACACATGAGAGGAGAGAGAGAGAGAGAGAGAAACATGGGAGGAAGAAAAGCAAATCAGCATGTGGAGTGACCATCCTGATTCTTCCTCGTGCTGTAGAGCACACACTGCTCCTGACCAGAGAAATGAGCAGCCCCAACAACTGGGGACCTTGTCACCCTCCTAACCACAGCGAGTCAGGAACCTTTTCTTACAAACCCAGCCCCAGCTAAGGGGGTGTCTCTACCTGGAGCAATCACCAAACCAGGCACTTATCTCACTGACAGTGCTGGCTGTTCCTCTCTCAGTTGGACGGCTTTTGCGTGGCATCAACAGTGCTCGCGGTCTTGTCGCTCTAGCTCGCTTTCCATCACATGAGGCTGTAGATTCTGATGCGTGACTTCCTTTCCCTTGCTACTAAACCCAGCACAAGGGGACAAACAAGTAAGTTACCATCTCAGTCGGCAACGTCGCGTTGGCTCTTCTTTTCACCTCTCCCACACGTAGGGGCTTCACCCACAAGCCTCCTTCCATTACAACTTGAGCATTAAACCAAAAAGCACCCTTTGCAACGGCAACCGACATAATCACTCTGCACAGCACAACTCTGGTCCCTTCCACAGCCTTAATCCCACAGAGCTGCAGACCCAACAAGGAAGCACGTGGCCTATGAAGAATACTACAGTGAGTACAGATGAGGAATTAAGAGCACTGACGGCTTACTCACAGCCAGTTATGCAGCAGCCACAAAGTTGAGGAATGCTCACGTCTGCTTAGAAGGATGTCCAAGCTGCTCAGGTCCAGCTCTGCCATTTCTCCTCCGGCTACGGGTCCTGGACAATTCCTTTGCAAGACCAGCTGCAAAACCCAAGCATGAGCCATCACTACACAAAGCTCTATTGGTGCTTGAAATCTGGCCTTCGTCCCAGCCTCCCTCTTTTGTACCATCTACATCGGCCCCACTCGATGAACCGAGACCAAGTTAACAAAGACAGTCACCACTCCACTCTCGCACCCACTGCCCTGCATGATTTTTCTCCACTCCTACTTCTCCATGGCTCCCAAGACATAGCCTGTGGGGATTCACATCTAGCACGCCTGCCCGTGTGCTACGAAGGGAGACAGCACAAGGAGAGGAAAGGAGAGATTGAGAGAGTGTTGGCCAACACACAGGAGAAAAGAGAGAGAGACGCATGAGAAGAAGGCAAGCAACTCGCCACTGCGAGTCATCCTCCTGGATCTAACGTTCTGCTGCGGAGGACACACCACTCCTGGCCAGAGAAATGAGCAGCCCCTGAAATTGGGGACCTTGTCTCCCTCGTAACCACGGCTAGTCAGGAAGCTTTTCTTACAAGCCCAGCCCCAGCTAACGGGCGTCCCTACCTGGAGCCGGGTACCTGGAGCAGAGCCCTCACCTAATGAGACACTTATCTCACTGATGGCGACGGCTGATCCGCTCCCAGCTGGACAGCTCTTGCCTGCCATCAATAATGTTCGCGGTCTCCCTGCTCTCGCTCGCTTTCCATCGCATGAGGGAGCCGACTCTGACCCTCCACTTCTGTTCCCTCGGTACTAAAATCGGCACAAGGGGGAAAAACAAATCACTTAGCATCTCAGTCGGCAACGTCGCATAGGTTCTTCTTCCCCCATGTACCGCACCCCAGAGCTCCACTCTCAACCCTCCTTCCATTACAGCTTCAGGACCACAACCAGACAGCGCCCATCGCACCTACATCCAAAATACTCTCTCTGCACAGGAGACTTGTGCCTTTCCCTCGCCTTAATCCCACAGAGCCCCATGTTCAACGAGGAAGCTGGAGTGAGTACAGATGAGGAATTCCAAGCACTGACCGCTTACTCACAGCCAGTTGTGTCGAAGGCAGAAAGCTGAGGACTGTTCATCTCTGCTTATGAGGACGTCCAGGCTGCTCAGGTTCACGTCTTCCAGCCTCTCCTCTGGCTGGGCTCCCGGACGATCCCTCTGCAAACACAGCAAATGCCCCGAGCAGGAGCCATCACTGGCCAAAGTTGTATTGCTGTAGGAGATGCCGCCCTCCCTCCCCATCCACTCTAGATCAGCCCCACTTGATGAACAGTCACACAACTCCCACAGTCACCCCCACCACTACCAATGGAGGATCTAGTACCCATCATGCTTCTCTTCCCCCTCCCAATGCCCCAGTGGGATGCAGGCTCCCCAGACCATACCTGTGAGCATGCACCATTGCCCATGTTCTATGCAAGGGGACAGTACAAAGGGAGAGCGTGCGTGTTGGCCAACATGGGAGGAGAGAGAGACAGACACACACACACACAGGAAGAAGGAGAAACTCAGCACCAGTACTCACCTTCCTGGCTCTCCACAAAGAGTTACCGCACTTCAGGGAGACTCCATAACACCTGACAACTTCTTGAGAGGGCCACAAAGGAGCCCCCCAAGCTTATCGTGCCCCAGTCATGTCAGGAGGCCTTTCCTCAGGGGCCCACCCCATACTGACAAATTCTCTACACTGACAAGAGTCTTGGCAGCCCTCCCTCAATACTTAACTCAAGCACATTTCCATGTGCACCTACTCTGCAGGTCACAGTCTGGCTTCTATCCCTAGGGATGGGCTCAGGGTGGCTGCTCCTTCTTTGGTCTCTGCCACAGGTTGGCCAATCTCTCCTCTGACCGATCTCATTCGGAACTGAAAAGAGAGAGAGAGAGAACACGTGTAAGCTAGCTCACCACTGGTGCATGGAAAACAAACACACACACACAGGTGTCACTGGCTGCTGCTCACTGGAGCCCCCTCCTCTAGTCCTCTCCGGCCCACCCAGGGCCTGACAGGCTCATCACTCCTAAGCAACTACAGTCCTCCAGGAAAGGGACAATCCCAGACCACGACCAGCCGCAAGGCAGAGCTGTACCTTCCCCAGGAGCCAGCCCAGGGAAATGAGAAGCCTCTCTCTGCTCTCAAGGAGGCACCTCACTGTGCGGATACTGGATAGAGAGAGATCATTTCACAAACACACACACCTGCTCCTCCAACATCTCAAGAGCTGCTCCGCTCCCCTGCCAAGTGAAACGCCCAGATTGCGCAGGTCCACTTCCTGCAGACGCTCCTCCTCTACACCGGCAGCTCCAGGGCTGCTCCGCTGGCCTGGAGCGGGCCTCTGCAAGAACAGCAAATAACCCATGGAAGAGCCATCACTGCCAAAAACACTATAGGTGCACGAGATCTTCCAATATCTGTCGCCCTCTCCCATCCATTGTACATCACCCCCACGGCAGTACAAGACACGGATTGAACACCAATAGGTCAACTGGCCATAGGATCCTGCCCCCGTCAGCACTATGACACCCATCCCCCGAGGTCTCTCGAGTCCAAGCCTGTGAGGATGCACAACCAGCACCCAGGCCCCTTTCCAGTGAAGGGAGACAGTACCAGGAGAGGCAAGAAGAGGGAGCATGCGTGTCTGTGTTGGCCAACACATAGGAGAAGACAGAGAGAGAGAGAGAGAAATACGGGAGGAAGAAAAGCAAATCAGCAAGTGCAGTGACCCTCCTGATTCCTCCTCATGCTGGGGAGCACACAACACTCCTGATCAGAGAAATGAGCAGCCCCTGAAATTGGGGACCTCGTCTCCCTCGTAACCACAGCGAGTCAGGAACCTTTTCTTACAAACCCAGCCCCAGCTAACGGGGCGTCCCTACCAGGAGCAAGGTGGGCCGTGAGCAGACCAATCACCTAACCAGACACTTATCTCACTGCCAGCGGCGGCTGTTCCGCTCCCAGATGGACGGCTTTTGCGTGGCATCAAGAATGCTCGCGGTCTCGTTGCTCTCACTCCCTTTCCATCGCATGAGGGCAGTAGACTCTGACGCGTGACTTCTTTTCCCTTGGTACTAAACCCTGCAGAAGGGGGAAAAACAAATCAGTTACCGTCTCAGTCGGCAACGTTGCATAGGCTCTTCTTTTCGCCTGTCCCACACAGTGGGCCTCCGCCCTCAACCCTCCTCCCATTACACTTTAGGACCAAAAGTAGAAAGCACCCCTTGCAATGATACCCGAAATAGTCAGTCTGCACAGAAGACTCTGGTTAAACATGCCAAACCCATGGGAAAAAATGCAGAAATTGTACTTGTCTTTGGCTTAATTGGCTTGTGAGTTGCTTGTTGGCTAGTTTTTGGCTTGTAGGTTGTTGCTTCTTGTAGCTTCTTGCTGCTTCTTTTTTTCATCAGCTCCTGGCAATCGGGGACAAGCAGGGGCAAAGCGGGGAGAGAGTCGGGTGCACAGCGGGCCCACCACAGTCCCAGACTGCACGCCAGGGGAGATCACCTCACAGAGTATTGGGGTTCTTAGGGATTGGCTTCTTTTGAAATGGGATTAACTTTATGTTTGGTTTATTGAGAAAGTCGGGGGGTTATTTACCGAGTGAAACTTGGCAACGGTGACTCTGGTCCCCTCCCCAGCCTTAACCCCACAGAGCCCCGAACCCAACCAGGAAGCACACGGCCTGTGAAGAAAATTACAGCGAGTACAGATGAGGAATTCCAAGCACTGACCGCTCACTCACAGCCAGTTGTGCAGGAGGCAGAAAGCTGAGGACTGTTCATGTCGGCTTAGATGGGTTGGGCTGGGGAGTGTTGGAGGAAGGAGAAAGTGGGGATTGGCTGGAGGGGTTGGGGACGGAGAAGTAAGTAGAACTGAGGGGCCCATGGGTGGGGGATCGGCTGAGCGGGACTAGGGAGGAAGGAGAAAGGGGGGCTGAGGGGTCCATGGGTGGGGGATGGGTTGGGGAGGGAGAAGAAAGGGGGGGGGCTGAGAGGCCCGTGGTTGGGGGATGGGGGGGTTGGGGAGGAAGAAGAAAGGGGGGGCTGAGGAACCCAGGGATGGGCTGGGGGGGGGAACAAAGGCCGCGAGGGCAGGGGCAGTTTCGGAGCTGAGAGTGCACCAGGGTGGCCTGGCCGCTGACGTCACTTCCTCTACCAACCACTTCTGTTTCTTGCAACAGCGACACTGGGTGGCCACGTGGGGTCATGCACACAGCATCTCCCTCAGAGAGCAACAGCGACACCGAGTGGCTACGTGGAGTCATGCACACAGCATCTCCCTCAGAGAGCAACAACGACACGGGGTGGCCACGTGTGGTAATGCACACATCATCTCTCTCAGAGAGCAACAGCGACACCGAGTGGCCACGTGGAATAACGCACACAGCATCTCCCTCAGAGAGCAACAGCGACACTAAGTGGCCACGTGGGATAATGCACACAGCATCTCTCAGAGCAACAGCGACACCGGGTGGCCACGTGGGGTAATGCACACAGCATCTAACTCTGAGAGCAACAGCGACACCGGGTGGCCACGTGGGGTAATGCACACAGCATCTCAGAGAGCAACAGCGACACTGAGGGTCCCCCGGGGTAATCACAGAGCATTTCCTTAATGAGGAACCCCGACACTGGGCAGCCACCCGGAGAAAGCACAGAGCATTTCCTTCATGGAGCATCAGTGACACAGGACAGGAGGAAGCGGGACTGGGGGACAGGTTGAGAGTTTTGGGAGGGGGGGCTGCAGGGATGGGGGTGTGGGGAGAGTGGAGGCAGGTTGGGGAGGGAGGAGGAGGGGGTGAGCAGGAGGCTGGGGGCACTGGCGGGGAGGGGGGTCAGAGGGGACTGAGGGGCAATGGGGGGGGATTGGGGGAGTAGAGGGATCGGGGCTCCCAGCAGGGCTGGGGGGGTAGAGGGGACTGAGGGGCAATGGGGGGGATGGGGGGAGCAGAGGGATCGGGGCTCCCGGCAGTGCTGGGGAGGGGGGGTGGAGGGGAATGAGGAGCAATGGGAGGGATGGGGGGAGCAGAGGGATTGTGACTCCCGGCAGTGCTGCGGGGGGTCAGAGGGGACTGAAGGGTAATGGGGAGGGATGGGAGGAGCAAAGGGATCGGGGTTCCTGGCAGTGCTGGGGAGGGGGGGCGGAGAGGACTGAGGGACGAGGGGAGTAGAGGGATCGGGGCTCCCGGCAGTGCTGGGGGCGGAGGGAACGGAGGGGCAATGGGGGGATGGGGGGAGTAGAGAGATTGGGGCTCCCGGCAGTGCTGGGGAGGGGGGGGCAGAGAGGACTGAGGGGCAATGGGGGGGATGGGGGGAGCAGAAGGATCGGGGCTCCCAGCAGTGCTGCGGGGGGGGGGGTGTCGGGGCAAGGCCCAGCTGTGGTGAAGGGGGGGGCGGCGATGAGGGGATGTTGGAGGATGGGGGGGCAGGTGCCCCAGGGGGAGGGACTGAGAGGGGTTATGGGGCCTTATCTAATTGAGTGGGGGAGGGGGCGGGGGCGAGTGTCTGCGGGCGGGGGGGGGGGGGTAGGAGCAGGAGTGGTTTCAAAGGAGAAAACTGAGGCACATAAGCCAAGGAGGGAAAGCGAAGTTGATGGGGGGGAGCTAAGGCTGCCCCCCTGTAACCTACTGTCCCCACTCATGGGGGGGGGGGGGGTCACCCATCCACCGCACTGAGATGTTGGCAGCTCCCACGGGCCACCCCGCTCCCAGATGCTCCCTCTGTGACACACACTGAGGTCACTTCTCAGAACAGCTTCTACTTCCCCCCACCCCCAGGCAGCTCCAAGTTTCTGGCTCCTCACTCCATGGTGGGAGAAAGATCAAAACGCTCTCTTCTCCCATACCCCCTCCAAAATCCAGCAAGGGAGGTAGGCGAAGACACCCTACCTCGCTCATAGAGCACCCCTCTACCCTTTTCCCCCCTGCTTCATGCCTTGCCCCTGCGGTGACATCTCCATACAGAGCTGGGGCAAAAGGAGAGCGGCAGCAATCCTGGGACATCTCCCCTCCAGCAAGGTACACGTGGTTCAGAGGGAGGGGAAAGGGGAGTAACCTGCCCCCTCTTCCCACATGTTTATTAGTTTGTGATGTAAAAACACCTGCTGTGGTGGAACAAGTAGAGAAACAGATCTTTCTATATGTGATTACAGAGATTCAGTGGAGGGGCGTTGGAATTAGAAGGCACAGTCCTCTAGCTGTTCGGGTTAAGTGACAGGCAACTTGCGCTCCAGGAAGTTACCGTACTCCAAGAAGACTCTCTAGCACTGGATAACACTTTGAGAGGGCACAAAAGGCTCCCCCCCACTTATCACCCCCCAGAGTATTGTAAGCCCTCACTCACTACTTAAGCAAATTTCCATTTGCTCTTACGCCTCAGCTGTTTGTTTTCAATCATCTGGGATGGGCTCATTGTGCTGCTCCTTTTCTTTGTCTCGGCTACAGGTTGGCCAATCTCTCATCTCCCCCGTCTTATTAGGAACTTAAAAAAGGACTCACCATCATGGTCAGAGTTTGGATGCTGGGAAGCAGAAACATGTCCCTGTTCAACCCAGGTGCAAGGCCTCTACCACCTCCGCCTGCAAGGGCCCACACACAGGGATCTGCTCCCTGTGAGTGGTGGCTCACTGCTTTCTCAGAAGGCTCTGACTACCCAAGCACTGAAAACATAATTTGAGGGAAGCAGACATAAGCATGGCCCTAGGAGGTCAGACCAAACATCTGTCTAATCCAGTTTCCTGTCTTCCAACAGTAGCCCGTGCCATCCAGAGGGAATGAACAGAACAGGGAATCATCAAGGGATCCATCCCGTCGCTCATTCCCAGCTCCTGGCAAACAGAGGCTATGGCCACCCTCCCTGCCCAGCCTGGCTAATATCATCATACATGAACAGATCTAGTTACTTTTTGAACCCTGTTATGGTCTTGGCCTTTACAACATCCTCTACCAAGGAGTTCCACAGGTTGACTGTGCATTGTGTGAAGAAATACTTCCTTTCATTTCTTTTAAACCTGGTGCCCATTAATTTAATTTGATAACCGCTAGTTGATGTGTTATGCAAAGTAGTAAACAACACTTCCTTATTTACTTTCTCTACACCAGTCATGATTTTATACGCCTCCATCATAGCTCCCCTTAGCCATCTCTTTTTCAACCTGAATAGTCCCAGTCGCTGGGAAAGCACAAAGCATTTCCCTCATAAAACCACCAGGGCCGGCTCCAGGCACCAGCTGACCAAGCACGCTCTTGGGACGGCACCTTCTAAGGTGGGAGGGATAGCTCAGTAGTTTGAGCATTGCCCTGCTAAACCCAGGGTTGTGAGTTCAGTCCTTGCGGGGGCCATTTAGGGATCTGGGGCAAAAATTGGGGATTGGTCCTGCTTGGAGCATGGGGTTGGACTAGATGACCTCCTCAGGTCCCTTCCAACCCTGATATTCTATGATTATAAGGGGCAGCCAATCTTGAGGCGGTGGGGTCTTGCTCATTTTTTTTTTAAACACTTCAGCAAGGTGGTGCTTAGGGGGGGTTGGTTTTTTGTTTCATCGGGACAGCACTCGGGGTTTTTTTTTTTGTTTTCGCGGGGCAGCGCTCAGGGGGGTTATTTCAGGGGGTGGTGCTCATGGGGGTTCTTTCAGGGGGCGGTACTCAGGGGAGGGCAGGGTTTGTTTAGGCGGGGCGGCGCTCGGGGGAGTGGTTGTTGTTTCAGCGGGGCGGCGCTCGGGACTTTTTTTTTGTTGGGGGGGCGGCGCTCGGGGGGTTGTTTCAGCATGGCAGTGCTGGGGGGGTTGTTTTTGTTTCAGCAGGGCGGCGCTCAGGACTTTTTTTTGTTTGTTTCAGCAGGCCCATGCTCGGGGGGGTTGTTTCAGCGGGGCAGCATTCAGGGGGTTGTTTCAGTGGGGCAACGCTCAGGCTTTTTTGTTTTTGTTTTGGCGGGGCGGCGTTGGAGGGGGGAGTTGTTTCGGGGGTGTGTGTGTGCTTTTTTTCCCCTTGCGGGGGCAGTGCTCGGGTTTTTGTTGTTGGTTTTTCGCTTGGGGCAGCAAAAAGGTTAGAGCTGGCCCTGAAAACAACAGTGACACTGCATGTTTCCTTCGATTAATGCACAGAGCATTTCCTTCATAAAGCAACACTGACACTCCCTGCTACTCAGGGTAATACACAAAGCATTTCCCTAATGAAGCAACTGTGACACCGTGCCCAGTCGTGGTAATGCAATATCATTTCTCTCGTATAGCAACAGGGACAGCGTGTGGCCACTCGGAGTAATACACAAACCATTTGCCTCAGAGTAACAATGACACCGGATGGCCACCTGGGGTAATGAACACAGCATTTCTGTCAGGGAGCAACAGCGAGACCAGGTGGCCAGTCGGGGTAATACACAGAACATTTCCCCCACGGAGCAGCGGTGATGCCCACTGGCCAGTCGGGTGAATGCACACAACATTTCCGTCATGAAACAACAATGACATGGGGTGGAATCGTCAGGGTAATGCAAATAGAAATGAGAAGCATCTCTGCTCTCAAGGAGCACCTCAGTACGCAGATACTGGATAGAAAGATATTTTACACACACACACACACACACACACACACACACACACACACACACACACACACACACACACACACACACACACACACACACACACACACACACACACACACACACACACACACTCCTCAGCCAAGTGAAACGTCTAGATTGTGCAGGTCCACCTCCTCCAGATGTTCCTCCTCTGTCTGTGGCTGCTGCACCGGCCTGGAGCAGGCCTCCGCACTAACAGCAAACAACCAATGGAAGAGCCATCACTACCAAAAAGGCTTTGGGCGCACGAGATCTTCCAATATGTGCGTCCACTCTCGCGTCCACTGCCCTGCAGGATTTTCGTCGTCTCCTACTTCTTCATGGCTCCCGTTACCACGCCTTTGGGGACGCACACCAAGCACGCCTGCCCGTGCCCTATGAAGGGAGGCAGCACAAAGAGAGGCAAGCACAGATTGAGAGCGTGAGTGTTGGCCAACACACTACAGAAGAGACCGAGAGAGAGAGAGAAAAAACACATGGGAGGAAGGCAAGCAACTCACCACCCGGGGTCATCCCTCCTAGATGCAACCTTCTACTGCGGCGGGGAGAGACAGGACACTGCTCCTGGCCAGAGAAATGAGCAGCCCCTGAAAATGGGGACTTTGTCTCCCTTATAACCACAGCGAGTCAGGAACCTTTTCTTACAAACCCAGCCCCAGCTAATGGGGTGTCCCTACCAGGAGTCCGATGGGACGTAAGCAGAGCAATCGCCAAACCAGACACTTATCTCACGGACAGTAGCGGCTGTTCCACTGCCAACCGAATGGCTCCTGCCTGGCACCGACGCTCACGGGCTCACTGCTCTCGCTCCCTTTCCATCCGACGAGGGGAGTAAACGCTGACGTTTGATTTCTTTTCCGTTGGTACTAAACCCAGCACAAGGAGGGGGAAAAAGGTACCAACTCAGTGGGCAACATAGCGTAGGCTCTTCGTTTCGCCTCTCCCACACGTCTGGGTTCCACTCTCAACCCTCTTCCCCTTACACCTTTAGCAGTACAACCAAAAAGTACCCTTTGTAATGGCACCCGGCAGTCACTCTGCACAGCAGACTCTGGTCCTTTCCCCAGCCTTAATCCCACAGAGCCCCGTTCCCAATGAGGAAGCACATGGCCTGTGAAGAATATTACAGCGAGTACAGATGAGGAATTCAAAGCACTGATGGCTTACTCACAGCCACTAAAGCGGGAGGCAGAGAGCTGAAGACTGTTCATGTCTGAATAGAAGGACGTCCAAGCTGCTCAGGTCCAGCTCTGCCAGTTTCTCCTCCGGCTACGACTCTTGGACAATTCTTCTGTCATTAGCTCAGCTGCAAAACCCAAGCATGAGCCATCACTTACACAAAGCTCTGAAGGTGCATGAAATCTTGCCCTCATCCCTGCCTCCCTCTCCCATCCCATCCACATCGCCCCCACTCGATGAACAGAGACAGAGTCAACACCGACAGTCTCTGCTCTGCTCTAGCGCCCACTGCCCTGTCTCCTCCTACTTGTTCATAGCTCCCTAGACGTAGCCTGTGGGGATGAACACCAAGCACACGTGCCTGTGTCCTATGAAGGGAGATGGCAAAAATAGAGGCAAAGACAGAGAAAGAGTGTTGACCAACACACGAGACAGAGCGCGAGAGAGGGAGAGAGATACGGGAGGCACACAAGAAACTCACCAGCTCAAGTCATCCCCCTGGATCCAAACTTTTGCTGCAGAAGACACACTACTTGTGGACACAGAAACGAGCAGCCCCTGAAAATGGGGACCTTGTCTCCCTCGTACCCACAGCGACTCAGGAATCTTTTCCTACAAACCCAGCCCTAGCTAACGACAAGTCCCAACCTGGAGGCAGGAGGGCCGATACCAGAGTCCTCACCAAACCAGACACTTACCTGACTGATGGTGACGGCTGCTCCACCCCCAACTGTACAGCATCACCATAGCCTGACATCAACAATGTTCGCTGTCTCCTGACTCTTGTACGCTTTCCATCTCACAACGGGGATGGGCTCTTTCCCTTGACGTCTTTCCCCATGGAACTAAGCACAACACAAAAGAGGGAAAAAGAAAGGTTATCATCGGTATCTGAAATGTTGTGTATGTTCTTCTTCTCTCATCTCCCATTAGATCTTTTTAGATACAATTAAAAAGCACACAACACACACATAACCTGTACAACTCCTCGGCAAAGAATGTTGCGAAGGCCAAGACTATAATGGGGCTCAAAAAAGAACTAGGCAAATTCAAGGAGTAGAGGTCCGTCAATGGCCTTATTAGTCAGGATGAGCAGGGACAGTGTCCCTAGACTCTGTTTGCCAGAAGCTGGGAATGAGCAACAGGGGATGGATCACTTGGCGATTCCATGTTCTGTTCATTCCCTCTGAAGTACCTGGCATTAGGTCCTCTTCTTCCAGCCTCTCCTCTGCCTGGGCCTCAGAGCCATCCCTCTGCAAACACAGCAAATGCCCCGAGCAGGAGCCATCACTGCCCAAAGGTCTATTGCTGTAGGAGATGCCGCCCTCCCTCTCCTATCCACTCTGGATCAGCCCCACTTGATGAACAGAGTCAGACTCAACTCCCACAGTCACCCCCACCGCTACCAATGGAGGATCTAGTACCCATCATGCTTCTCTGCTCCCTCCCAATGCCCCAGTGGGATGCAGACTCCCCAGACCACGCCTGTGAGCATGCACCATTGCCCATGTTCTATGCAAGGAGAGAGAGGTAGAGGGAGAGAGCATGTTGGCCAACATATGAGAGGACACACACACACACACACACACACACACACACACACACACACACACACACACACACACACACACACACACACACACACACACACACACACACACACACACACACACACACACACACACACACACACACACACACACACACACGAACTAGAGCGGCATGACCAGGGAAGCTCACCCACTGATGGAGAGGGAAGAGACTTGAGGACTGAGCATCTCTTGTTAAAGGCAAGTTGCTCTCCACAAAACATTACTGGGCTGCAGGAAGACTCCGTAGCACCTGACAACTCCTTGACAGGGAGCAAAGGATTCCCGTGCCCCAGTGAGATGCAGAGGCCTTTCCTCCGGGGCCCACCCCATACTAACAAATTCTCTCCGCCGACAGGAGTCTCCCTCAATACTTAACTTCAGCAAATCTCCATTTGCTCTTACTTGGCAGATCACAGTCTAGCTTCCATCCCTAGGGATGGGCTCACGGTGGTTGCTCCTTCTTTGGTCTCTGCCACAGGTTGGCCAATCTCATTCGGAACTGAAAAGAGAAAGACGGAACACTTGTAAGCTAGGCCAGCACCGGGGAGTGGAAGAGACAGACAGAAAGACGCATCACCTGGCTGCTGCTTATTAGAGCCCCCTACTCTATTCCTCTCCAGCCTATCTAGGGCTTAAAACGCTCATCATTCATCAGGAATTACAGCCCTGCAGCTCTCTCCACACCCTCAGCCAACACCACCCATGCCCTACCCAAGATACCGTGGTCCTCTGAAGAAAGGGATGACTACTCTCCATAGTGACATGGAAGGACAGACTAGAAACTACAAAGCATCGCTACATGTGAAGGAAGGTGACAGGCATAGAACTAGTAATGGGGAGGAAAGGGACAATCCCAGACAACTCTGCTCTCAAGGAGACTCCTCACTACGCAGATGGAGAGAGATCATTTCACAAAACACACACACCTGCTCCTCCAACATCATGAGAGCGCCTCAGCTCCACTGCCAAGTGAAACGTCCAGATTGCTCACGTCCACTTCCTGCAGACGCTCCTCCTCCACCTGCAGCTCCAGGGCTGCTCCGCTGGCCTGGAGCGGGCCTCTGCAAGAACAGCAAATAACCCATGGAAGAGCCATCACTGCCAAAAACGCTATAGGTGCACGAGATCTTCCAATATCGGTCGCCCTCTCCCATCCATTGTACATCACCCCCACGGCAGTACAAGACACGGATCCAACACTGATAGGTCAGATGGCCATAGGACCCCCCACCTCCTGTCAGCACTAAGACACCCATCCCCCGAGGTCTCTCGAGTCCAAGCCTGTGAGGATGCACAACCAGCACCCAGGCCCCTTTCCAGTGAAGGGAGACAGTACCAGGAGAGGCAAGAACAGGGAGCATGCGCGTCTGTGTTGGCCAACACATGAGAGAAGAGAGAGAGAGAGAGAAAGAGAAACATGGGAGGAAGAAAAGCAAATCAGCATGTGGAGGGACCCTCCTGATTCTTCCTCGTCCTGTGGAGCACACACCGCTCCTGACCAGAGAAATGAGCAGCCCCTGACAATTGGGGACCTTGTCTCCCTCGTAACCACAGCGAGTCAAGAACCTTTTCTTACAAACCCAGCCCCAGCTAACGGGGTGTCCCTACCTAGAGCCAGATGGGCCGTAAGCAGAGCAATGACCAAACCAGACACTTATCTCACAGAGTGGCGGCTGTTCCGCTCCCAGATATACGGATTTGCGTGGCATCAACAACGCCCGCGGTCTTGTCACTCTCGCTCGCTTTCTATCACATGAGGCTGTAGATTCTGATGCGTGACTTCCTTTCCTTTGCAACTAAACCCAGCACAAGGGGAAAAACAAATACGTTACCATCTCAGTTGGCAATATCGCGTTGGCTCGTCTTTTCACCTCTCCCAGACCAAAGGGCTCTGCCCACAATCCTCCTTCCATTACATCGTTAGCATTACAACCGAAAAACACCTCTTCCAACCGCAAACGAAAGAGTCATTCTGCACAGCAGACTCTGGTCCCTTCCACAGCCTTAATCCCATAGAGCCCTGTGGCCAACGAGGAAGCACACGGCCTGTGAAGAATACTACAGCGAGTACAGATGAGGAATTCGAAGCACTGACTGCTTACTCACAGCCAGTTAAGTGGGAGGCAGAAAGCTCAGGACTGTTCACGTCTGCTTAGACGGATGTCCAGTCTGCTCAGGTCCCCTTCTCCCAGTTTCTCCTTCGGCTGCTGCTCCTGGACAATTCCTCTGCAAGCGCAACTGCAAAAACCCAAGCATGAGCCATCACTACACAAAGCTCTATTGGTGCTTGAAATCTTTCCCTCGTCCCTGCCTCCCACTTCCATCCCATCTACATCAGCCCCACTCGATGAACAGAGATCGAGTTAACACCAACAGCCACCGCTCCACTCTTGCAACCACTGCCCTGCATGATTTTCATCCCCTCCTACTTCTCCATGGCTCCCGAGACGGAGCCTGTGGGGATGCACACCTAGCACGCCTGCCCGTGTGCTATGAAGGGAGACAACACAAGGAGAGGAAAGGAGACATAGAGAGAGTGTTGGCCAACACACAAGAGAAAAGAGAGAGAGAGAAGCATGAGAGGAAGGCAAGCAACTCGCCATGGGGAGTCATCCTCCTGGATCTAACCTTCTGCTGCGGAGGACACACCGCTCCTGGCCAGAGAAATGAGCAGCCCCTGAAATTGGGGACCTTGTCTCCCTCGTAACCACGGCTAGTCAGGAAGCTTTTCTTACAAGCCCAGCCCCAGCTAACGGGCGTCCCTACCTGGAGCCGGGTACCTGGAGCAGAGCCCTCACCTAACGAGACACTTATCTCACTGATGGCGACGGCTGATCCGCTCCCAGCTGGATGGCTCTTGCCTGCCATCAACAAAGCTCGCGGTCTCCCTGCTCTCGCTCGCTTTCCATCGCATGACAGGAGCCGACTCTGACCCTCCACTTCTGATCCCTCGGTACTAAAATCGGCACAAGGGGGAAAAACAAATCAGTTAACATCTCAGTCGGCAACGTCGCATAGGTTCTTCTTCCCCCATCTACCGCACCCCAGAGCTCCACTCTCAACCCTCCTTCCATTACAGCTTCAGGACCACAACCAGACAGCGCCCATCGCACCTACATCCAAAATACTCTCTCTGCACAGGAGACTTGTGCCTTCCCCTCGCCTTAATCCCACAGAGCACCGTGTTCACTGAGGAAGCTGGAGTGAGTACAGATGAGGAATTCCAAGCGCTGACCGCTTACTCACAGCCAGTTGTGTCGAAGGCAGAAAGCTGAGGACTGTTCATCTCTGCTTACGAGGACGTCCAGGCTGCTCAGGTTCACGTCTTCCAGCCTCTCCTCTGGCTGGGCTCCCGGACGATTCCTCTGCAAACACAGCAAATGCCCCGAGCAGGAGCCATCACTGGCCAAAGTTCTATTGGTGTAGGAGATGCCGCCCTCCCTCTCCATCCACTCTAGATCAGCCCCACTTGATGAACAGAGTCAGACTCAACTCCCACAGTCACCCCCACAACTACCAATGGACGATCTAGTACCCATCATGCTTCTCTGCCCCCTCCCAATGCCCCAGTGGGATGCAGACTCCCCAGACCATACCTGTGAGCTTGCACCATTGCCCATGTTCTATGCAAGGAGACAGTACAGGCACAGAGAGGAAGAGTGCGTGCATATTGGCCAACATATGAGAGCAGAGAGAGAGGCAGACAGACAGACATAAGAAAAAGGACAAAATCAGCACCCGAACTCACCTTCCTGGTTCCAGGCCACTGCTCAAGCGAACATGCTCCTCCCTGTTCTGGAAGATCAGCTGCTCCCAAGACAGGGAAATTCTCCTCCCGCACCCAGAACAAGGAGGAAAACTTTTACTAGAAACTGAGCCCCACCTAAAGGGAAGCAGCCATCTGTGGGTTACAAGATACAGATTAAACACTGATGGGAGGTGGGGGCCAACTGACCTATCAGCACTATCACACCCATCCCCTGACGTCCTGCAGGGTCTCGAGTCCAAGCCTGTGAGGATGCACAACCAGCACCCATCCCCCTTTCCAGTGAAGGGAGTCAGTAACAGGAAAGGCAAGAAGAGGGAGCATGCGCGTCTGTGTTGGCCAAAAAGCGGACAAAAAGAGAGAGAGAAAGAAACATGGGAGGAAAAAAACCAAATCAGTACGTGGAGTGACCCTCCTGATTCTTCCTCGTGCTGCGGAGGACACACAGCTCCTGACCAGAGAAATGAGCAGCCCCTAACAACTGGGGACCTCGTCACCCTCCTAACCACAGTGAGTCAGGAACCTTTTCTTACAAACCCAGCCCCAGGTAACGGGGTGTCTCTACCTGGAGCAATCACCAAACCGGGCACTTATCTCACTGACAGTGGTGGCTGTTCTGCTCTCAGTTGGACGCCTGCCCGTGTGCTATGAAGGGAGACAGCACAAGGAGAGGAAAGGAGAGATTGAGAGAGTGTTGGCCAACACACAAGAGAAAAGAGAGAGAGAGAAGCATTAGAGGAAGGCAAGCAACTCGCCACTGGGAGTCATCCTCCTGGATCTAACCTTCTGCTGCGGAGGACACACCGCTCCTGGCCAGAGAAATGAGCAGCCCCTGAAATTGGGGACCTTGTCTCCCTCGTAACCACAGCTAGTCAAGAACCTTTTCTTACAAGCCCAGCCCCAGCTAATGGGCCTCCCTACCTGGAGCCGGGTACCTGGAGCAGAGCCCTCACCTAACGAGACACTTATCAACAAAGCTCGCCGTCTCCCTGCTCTCGCTCGCTTTCCATCGCATGAGGGAGCCGACTCTGACCCTCCACTTCTGTTCCCTTGGTACTAAAGTTGGCACAAGGGGAAAAACAAATCAGTTACCATCTCAGTCAGCAACGTCGCATAGGTTCTTCTTCACCCATCTACCGCACCCCAGAGCTCCACTCTCAACCCTCCTTCCATTACAGCTTCAGGACCACAACCACACAGCGCCCATCGCACCTACATCCAAAATACTCTCTCTGCACAGGAGACTTGTACCTTCCCCTCGCCTTAATCCCACAGAGCCCCATGTTCAATGAGGAAGTTCACAGCCTCTGAACAAAACTGGAGCGAGTAGAGATGAGGAATTCCAAGCACTGACCAGTTGTGTCGAAGGCAGAAAGCTGAGGTCTGTTCATCTCTGCTTACGAGGACGTCCAGGCTGCTCAGGTTCACGTCTTCCAGCCTCTCCTCTGGCTGGGCTCCCGGACGATCTCTGCAAACACAGCAAATGCCCCGAGCAGGAGCCATCACTGCCCAAAGTTCTATTGGTGTCGGAGATGCCGCCCTCCCTCTCCATCCACTCTAGATCAGCCCCACTTGATGAACAGAGTCAGACTCAACTCTCACAGTCACCCCCACAACTACCAATGGAGGATCTAGTACCCATCATGCTTCTCTTCCCCCTCGCAATGCCCCAGTGGGATGCAGACTCCCCAGACCACGCCTGTGAGCATGCACCATTGCCCATGTTCTATGCAAGGGGACAGTACAAAGGGAGAGATAGAGCGTGCGTGTTGGCCAACATGGGAGAAGAGACACACCACACACACACACACACACACACACACACACGGACAAACTCAGCACCTGTACTCACCTACTCACCTTCCTGGCTCTCCACAAAGACTTACTGGACTTCAGGGAGACTCCATAGCACCTGACAACTCCTTGAGAGGGCACAAAGGAGTCTCCCAAGCTTACTGTGCCCCAGTTGTGTCAGTAGCCTTTCCTCAGGGGCCCACACCATACCAACAAATTCTCTACACTGACAAGAGTCTTGGCAGCCCTCCCTCAATACTTAACTCAAGCACATTTCCATGTGCACTTACTCTGCAGGTCACTGTCTGGCTTCCATCCCTAGGGATGGGCTCAGGGTGGCTGCTCCTTCTTTGGTCTCTGCCACAGGCTGGCCAATCTCTCCTCTGACCGATCTCATTCGGAACTGAAAAGAGAGAGAGAACACGTGTAAGCTAGCTCACCACTGGTGCATGGAAAACAAACACACACACACAGGTGTCACTGGCTGCTGCTCACTGGAGCCCCCTCCTCTAGTCCTCTCCGGCCCACCCAGGGCCTAAAAGGTTCATCACTCCTAAGCAACTACAGTTCTCCAGGAAAGGGACAATCCCAGACCACGACCAGCCGCAAGGCAGAGCTGTACCTTCCCCAGGAGCCAGCCCAGGGAAATGAGAAGCATCTCTCTGCTCTCAAGGAGGCACCTCACTGTGCGGATACTGGACAGAGAGAGATCATTTCACAAACACACACACCTGCTCCTCCAACATCTCAAGAGCTGCTCCGTTCTCCTGCCAAGTGAAACGCCCAGTTTGCGCAAGTCCACTTCTTCCAGATGCTCCTCCTCTGTCTGGGGCTGCTGTACCGGTCTGGAGGGGCCTCTGGAAGAACAGCAAACAACCGATGGAAGAACCATCAATGCTGAAAACGCTATAGGTGCACGAGATCTTCCAATATCTGTCTCCCTCTCCCATCCATTGTACATCACCCCCACAGCAGTACAAGACACGGATCCAACACTGATACGTCAATTGGCCATAGGACCCCGCCCCCATCAGCACTATGACACCCATCCCCCGAGGTCCTGCAGGCTCTCAAGTCCAAGCCTGTGAGGATGCACAACCAGCACCCAGGCCCCTTTCAGTGAAGGGAGACAGTACCAGGAGAGGCAAGAAGAGGGAGCATGCGCGTCTGTGTTGGCCAACACATGAGAGAAGAGAGAGAGAGAGAGAAACATGGGAGGAAGAAAAGCAGATCAGCAAGTGCAGTGACCCTCCTGATTCTTCCTCATGCTGAGGAGCATACAACACTCCTGACCAGAGAAATGAGCGTCCCCTAAATTGTGGGCCTTGTCTCCCTCGTAACCACAGCTAGTCAAGAACATTTACTTACAAACCCAGCCCCAGCTAACGGGGCGTCCCTACCAGGAGCAAGGTGGGCCGTGAGCAGACCAATCACCTAACCAGACACTTATCTCACTGCCAGCGGCGGCTGTTCCGCTCCCAGAGGGACGGCTTTTGCGTGGCATCAACAATGCTCGCGGTCTCGTCGCTTTCGGTCACCTTCCATCTCACGAGGACAGTAGACTCTGACGCGTGACTTCTTTTCCCTTGGTACTAAACCCAGCAGAAGGGGGAAAAACAAATCAGTTACCCTCTCAGTCGGCAACGTTGCATAGGCTCTTCGTTTCGCCTGTCCCACACAGTGGGGCTCCGCGCTCAACCCTCCTCCCATTACACCTTTATGACTAAAAGTAGAAAGCACCCCTTGCAATGATACCCGAAATAGTCACTCTGCACAGCAGACCATGGTCAGACACGCCAAACCCATAGAAAAAAAAATCCAGATATTGGGCTTGTTTTCGGCTTAATTGGCTTGTGAGTTGCTTGTTGGCTAGTTTTTGGCTTGTAGGTTGTTGCTTGTTGTAGCTTCTTGCGGCTTCTTTTTTGGATCGGCTCCTGGCAATTGGGGACAAGCAGGGGCAAAGCGGGGAGAGAGTCAGGGGTGCACAGCGGGCCCACCACAGTCCCAGGCTGCACGCCAGGGGAGATTAGTCACAGAGTGTTGGGGTTCTTAGGGATTGGCTTGTTTTGAAATGGGATTAACTTTATGTTTGGCTTATTGAGAAAGTCGGGGGGCTATTTACCAAGTGAAACTTGGCAACTGTGACTTTGGTCCCCTCCCCAGCCTTAATCCCACAGAGCCCCGAATCCAACGAGGAAGCACACGGCCTGTGAAGAAAATTACAGTGAGTACAGATGAGGAATTCCAAGCACTGACCGCTCACTCACAGCCAGTTATGTGGAAGGCAGAAAGCTGAGGACTGTTCATGTCGGCTTAGATGGGTTGGGCTGGGGGGTGTTGGAGGAATAAGAAAGTGGGGATGGGCTGGAGGGGTTGGGGACGGAGAAGAAAGTGGAGCTGCGGGGCCCGTGGGTGGGGGGGATGGGTTGCGGGGGCTGGGGAGGGAGAAGGGGGGGCAGAGGGGCCTATGGGTGGGAGGATGGGTGGTTAGGGAGGGAGGAGAAGGGGGGCTGAGGGGCCCATGGGTGGGGACGGAGGAAAAAGGGGGGCTGAGGGGCCCGTGGGTGGGGGGATGGGTTTGGGTGGAGAAAGAGGGGGCTAAGGGGCCTGTAGGTGTGGGGATGGGCTGGGGGGGCTGGGAAGGGAGGAGAAGGGGGGGCTGAGGGGTCCATGGGTGGGGTGTTAGGGCGGGAGGAGAAGGGGGGGCTGAGGGGCCTGTGGGGGGGGGGATGGGGAGGGAGAAGAAAGGCGGGCTGAGAGGCCCATGGGTGGGGGGATGGGGGGAGAAAGAGGGGCTGAGAGGCCCATGGGTGGGGGGATGGGTTGGGGGGTTAGGGAGGGAGGAGAAGGGGAGCTGAGGGGTCCATGGGTGGTGGGATGGGCTGGGGGGATTAAGGAGGGAGAATGGGGGGTTAGGGAGGGAAGGAGAAGGGGGTCTGAGGGACCCATAGGTGGGGGGATGGGCAGGGGGTGGGGGGAGAGAAAGAGGGGGTTAAGGGGCTCATGGGTGGGGAGATGGGCCGAGGGGAGAGAAAGGGGGGGCTAAGAGACCCATGGGTGGGGAGGGAGAAGGGGGGGGATGTGGGGCCCGTGGGTGGGGGAGGGACAGGGGGGAGGAGAAGGAGGGCTGTGGGACCCGGGGCTGGGGTGGGGGGGACAAAAAGCGCGGGTGCG
Source organism: Macrochelys suwanniensis (assembly GCA_033296515.1). Classification (NCBI taxonomy): domain Eukaryota; kingdom Metazoa; phylum Chordata; order Testudines; family Chelydridae; genus Macrochelys; species Macrochelys suwanniensis. The sequence goes on along the minus strand of CM065795.1, from coordinate 18,862,770 downwards.
GTTTAGGAGCCGCGGGTGCACTAGGGTTGGCCTGCCTGGCCACTGATGTCACTTCCTCTTCCAACCACTTCCGTTTCCTGCCCCCGCAAGCTGTCAGGCCACGAGCCCCGCCCCCTGGCAGACGCCGCCGCTCTCATGGTGCCGCTGATTGCGCGGTGGCTGATGGGAAATGTAGGCCGGGGCGCGCCCCATCTCCCACAAGCCCCTGCGGAGCGACTCCTTCCCTCCCCACCACTCCCAGCTGGGCACATGGCGCGTGGGTGGCTGTGGCTGTGCGCCCAGGGGCGGGGCGGAGGGGACTGAGGGGCAATGGGGGGGACGGGGGGAGATAGGGGGAGCAGAGGGATCGGGGCTCCCGGCAGTGCTGGGAGGGGGCGAGGTCCGGGCGGGGGGTGAAGTGGGGCCTGGTAGGTTTAGGAGCCACTCAGGGGCCTGGGCAGGAGCAGGAAGGGGATGGGGCCGGGGGAGGGAGGAGATGAGCTGATTTTGGATGAGGATGGGGTGGGGTGGGGCCGTGTCCCATGAGTTGGGACTGAGAGGGGTTACGGGGCTTTATCTACGTGAGTGGGGAAGGGTGTGAGTGGCGGAGGGGGGTGGTAGGAGCAGGAGCAGACGTGGTTTCAGAGGAGGAAACTGAGGCACATAAGCCACGGAGGGAAAGCATCTTGATGTGAGAGCTATTGACATCTACGTCTCCATCACCACTGGACACATGCAGATGAACATGTCTATGAAGAGAGGCTGTAGACCAGGAGTGGGCAATCTACCGTCCCTGTGCTCCCGGCCTGGCCCCCGACTTCCCCCAGAGACGCTGCTTCACAAGCAGCACTCTGGCCCCCCGCGACTTCCAGACAGCGCTGCAAGCTCCTGCCCCTCTGAGCGGCTTGGTAAGGGGCTGGGGCCAGGGCTTTGATAAGGGCCAGGGAGTCCGGGAGGGCGGGGATAACAGTCAGGTGACAGAGGGCAGTTGGATGGGGCGGAGGTTTTGACCGGGGCAGTAACGGGACAGGGGGGTTGGATAAGTGTGGGAGTCCTGGGGGTCTGTCCGGTAGGGAGTGTGGATAGGGGTTGGGGCTGTGGTCCTGAGGGGGGTCTCAGGAGGGGGCAGTAATGGGGAGGGGATGGGGGGATAAGATAGGGGCAGGGTCCCTGGGGGGGTGTGGTTAGGGGGGTTGGGGATTTTGAGGGGGGCAATTAGGGGGTGGGAACTGGGAGGGGGGCAGTTAGGGGGCAGGGTCAGGCTGTTTGGGGAGAGACAGCCTTCCCTACTCCATTCTCCATACAATTTTCAAACCCCGCTGTGGCCCTCGGGCCAAAACATTTGCCCACCCCTGCTGCAGCGCAATAGGCAAGGAGAGAGAGCGCATTGGCCAACACCTTAGAGAGAAGTCATGAAGGACGGACAACCACCTTCCTGGTTCCAGGCCTCTGCTCAGGAGGACATGCCCCCCTCCCCCCCCCCCCGGGAGATCAGCTGCTCCCAAGATGGGGAAATTCTTCTGATGGGTGGCCAGTCAGGATAATGCACGGCCTGCATGTGCCCTGGAGCAGCGGTGATACCCGGTGAGTGGGTAGTCAGGATAATGCACAGCCTCCATCTGCCCTGGAGCAGCAGTGACACCTAGTGGCCAGTCAGGATAATGCACGGCCTGCATCTGTCCTGGAACAGTGGTGACACCCGGTGTCCAGTCAGGATAATGCACGGCCTGCACCTGCCCTGGAGCAGCGGTGACACCCGGTGGGTGGACAGTCAGCATAATGCACGGCCTGCACCTGCCCTGGAGCAGTGGTGACAGCCGGTAGGTGGGCAGTCAGGATAATGCACAGCCTGCACCTGCCCTGGAGCAGCAGTGACACCCGGTGGGTGGGCCGTCAGGATAATGCACAGCCTGCATCTGCCCTGCAGCAGTGGTGACACCTGGTGTCCAGTCAGGATAATGCACGGCCGGCACCTGCCCTGGAGCAGCGGTGACACCCGGTGGGTGGCCAGTCAGGATAATGCACGGCCTCCGTCTGCCCTGGAGCAGCGGTGACAGCCGGTAGGTGGGTAGTCAGGATAATGCACAGCCTGCACCTGCCCTGGAGCAGCGGTGACACTCGGTGGGTGGCCAGTCAGGATAATGCACGGCCTCCGTCTGCCCTGGAGCAGCGGTGACAGCCGGTAGGTGGGCAGTCAGGATAATGCACAGCCTGCACCTGCCCTGGAGCAGTGGTGACAGCCGGTAGGTGGGCAGTCAGGATAATGCACGGCCTGCACCTGCCCTGGAGCAGTGGTGACACCTGCTGTCCAGTCAGGATAATGCACGGCCTGCATCTGCCCTGGAGCAGTGGTGACACCCGCTGTCCAGTCAGGATAATGCACGGCCGGCACCTGCCCTGGAGCAGCGGTGACACCCCGTGGCCAGTCGGGATAATGCATGGCCTGCACTCAAGATCTCCTTTTTCTTTGTACACGGGCCATCGCTCCCATACGTTAACATCCATCCAGCACGGACACACAGCTATACCAGGACAGACGAAGACAGAGCTAGTCACGGCACTCCACGGAACGAGGTGACACGGTACTGCATGTGGATGCATCTACAAATACAAACAAAGCTTGACTGCAAACCTACTCACAAAGCTCCCAACTATACGATATGAAAGATGACCACACCTGCATCCTGGTTTCCGAAGGGAAGGAACATCTACTAGACACTACACCCTTCTCAGAGAAGCCTCTCACCCACCCCAAACATTCTTCCACATACTGGTGGCCCTCCCCCTTTCCCTCCACCACAGGGGGCCCATCACTAACTAGGATGCTCACATCCTCCTTGGACAACCAACACCCAGTAGACGAGGAAAGGACAATGAAGCAGTGAGCCATCATGCGAAACCAGTACTGTGTAAGAGAGGACATTTGAGAATGGAGCATCTCTAGTTAGACAGGAAAATCTGCCAGCAATCAACCTCCTTCCAGGGAAAATGCACACTCCCTCTGTACAATGACCTCCCTCATGCACCCATTAAGAACGGGCACAGTTTAGAGGACTCCCAACCCTAAACAAGAAGCCTCAACAGCACAAATACTTCTGACTGTCGAATGCTTCAGCAAATACCTAACTTTAACAGCTGCGCCCACTCTCGATATCTTCTTTTCTTTTGAACCCAGGCCTTTACGATGATGCCGTGACAGTCAAGGAGAAGCAGTCATGACCCTCCACAGAATAACGTGACACAGTACCAGATCTGGACACATCTGCAAATACAAACAAACCTTCACTGCAAACCTGTTCACAAAGCGCCCAACTACACAATATGAAAGGTGACCTCGCCTGCATACTAAACAGAAGGAACACCTACTACACATTACACTCCCCCTCAGGGAAGCACCCACCCACTCCAAATACTCTTCCACATATTCCTGCTCTGCCCCGACCCCCTATGTCCCACCACAACAGGGGCCCATCGCTAACTAGGATGGTCACATCCTCCTTGGAAAACCACAACCATGTAGAAGATGGACAAAGGAAGAAGTGGTGACCTGTCATGCAAACCCAGTGCTGTGTAATAGGGGACAACTGAGAACGGAGCATCTCTAGTTACAGACCGGTCACTCCGCCAGCAATCAACCTTCCCTCAGGGGAAAAACACCCTCCCGCTGTACACTGAGCTCTCGTCCACCCCTCACAAGCCCATTACAAATGGCCATAGGTTAGAGGAGTCCTGTCCCTAAACAAGGAGCCCCAACAGCACAAATACTTCTGACTGTTGAATGCTTCGGCAGATACCCAACTTTGACAGCCGCTCCCGCTCTCCATATCTTCTTTTCCTTTGTATAGGGGCCTTCCTCCCATACGTTGACATCCGTACAGCAATGTCGTGACAGTCAAAGAAAAGGAGTCACGGCCCTCCACGGAATGAGACTACTTGGTACCGGATCTGGACGCATCTGCAAATAAGAACAAAGCATGACTGTAAACTTCAGTTATAAACTCTACTCACAAAGCTCCCAACATCACAATATGAAAGATGACCTCTACTACATACTGCTTCCTTGAGAGGAAACAAAACACCCCCCCTCAGAACCCCACCCCAAACACTCTCAACCACAGGGAAATTGGCTACACTTTTACATACTGTTGTATCAGTCAAGCAAGGTACTAACAACTTCAACAGGTCTTTACACCACACATACCGATGGCCCTCCCTGTTTCCCTACACCACAGGGGCCCATTGCTAACTAGGATGCTCACATCCTCCTTGGAAAACCACAACCATATAGAAGAGAACACAAGGATGAACTGGTGACCAGTGATCAAACCCAGTGCTGTGTAAGAAAGAAGAACTGAGAACGGAGCATCTCTAGTTGCACACAGGTCACTTTCCCAGTCATCAACCTTCCTCCAGGGGAAACGCACGTTCCCTCCATAAAATGAGCTCCTGCCCACCCCTCACGGGCCCATTGAGAATGAGCAGAGTTTAGATAACTCCCATAAGTAAAGAGACAGGCTCATTATCACAAACACTTCTGACCATCGAATGCTTTAGCATATACTTATCTTTGGAAATTGGAGAGGAGCTCCCCCTCTCAAGATCCCCTTCACCTCAGTAGACAGGCCTTCACTTCCATACATTGAAATCACACAAACATACAGCATTGGCATGATGGACAAAGAGAAAAATATTCATAATCCTTCACGTCATAATGCGACTCGGTACTGGATCCAGACACAGCTGCAAATACAAAAGAAAGCTTGACTGTTTACTCACAGGGCTCCAGACAACTGAGTAGGAGAAAATACAGAGGGAGCATACAGCTGAGATTAAGGGAAGAAACTTTTACTAAATATTAGAGATTCCTCAGACCAGTCCCCACCTAACCCAAACAGAACAATGCTGTGCTTCAACAGTCCAACACCATAGACATGCTACTAGTACTAGATATGTGTGTAACAAAAAAGCTATCAGAAACAACCCCCCTGTCTTCCTTCCCAATGAAAATACCAATGTTAATACATAAATCAAACACACTATAAACAACCCAAAATGAAAAATAAAAGCACATTATACAGAAATAAGGACAGAAAAACAGTACATGAACCACAAATATATGTCATTGTTACCCCCTATCAATACTCACCATGACTACAATCACCCAAATACGTGCCTATGTACATCTCTTTGAACCAACACAAAGCTGAATGACTTTCTGTGACAAGACCCCAGCTTATATACTGACGAAGCTCCACCCCTCCATTTCCCAGCATGCCTTAGAAGCCAAAGGCTGCTATAAATACAGACTTGGGTGACACAGAAACCCTTTAGTTCATTTCTAGCTTAATAGGAGCAAGGACTGTTTGTCTTGATGTATTAATCAGACTTCTCTTCTACAATACAAATTTGCAGAAGACTCAAACTCTATCACCAGGTAACACTATAATTACCATATTTCAGTTTCCTAAAAAGAAAACACTACCTAGAGGGATGAGGGGACTCCACAGTGGGTGCAGTTGGGGGCTGCTCAAAGAGGGACCTCAACAGTGCTGGAGGGGTGTGTTTGTACTGTGAGAGGGTATTTGGGGGCTAATTAAAAGATTACTTGGCTGGTGCTCAAGGGCGTACCTACAGCCTCATGCTCACAATGGAGGGCGGTGTCACTCCCTGTCCCACTGCCCGGGCAGCTGCCACAGGCCAAAGACACTGCACCATCCCCATGACCAACTTTAGGGAAAATGGCAACTTGTGTAAACTTTGTCCCAGGCTACCTCCCCGCATCCCCTGGATGCCCCACTGCCTCCTCCGAGTACTTAAGTTACATACGCAAAGGCCACAGAGCTCAGCCTCCACAAAAATTAAGCACTGTGTAGGCAACCAGACAGCACTGGCTGCCAGGTAGGCACCCAGCTCCCCTCCTGCACCCTGACCCCCTGCCCTGAGCCCTCTGCCGCACCCTGCACCCCTCCTGCACCCCAACTCCTGGTTACATCCTGCACCCCTCCTGCACCCTGAGCCCCCTGCTGCACCCTGACCCCCTGCCCTGAGCCCCCTGCCGCACCCCTCCTGCACCCTGACCCCCTGCCCTGAGACCCTGCTGCACTCTGCACCTCTCCTGCACCTCAACCCCCTGCACCCCTTCTGCACCATGACCCCCTGCCTTGAGCCTCCTGCCACACCCCTCCAGCACCCCGACCCCTTGCCCTGAGACCCTGTTGCACCCCACACCCCTCCTGCACCCTGACCCCCCTGCCCTGAGCCTCCTGCCACACCCCTCCTGCACCCTGACCCCCTGCTGCACCCCACACCCCAACTCCCTGCCCTGAGCCCCCACCACACCCCACACCCCTCCTGAACCCCCTGAGGGCAGGGAGGGGGGGCAGAGATTTCAGGGAAGGGGCGGGGCCTCATGGAAGGGGTGGAGTGGGGGCATGGCTGAGGGCAGCAGGTGTCAGCATGCACCTCAAGGCAGACTTGATGCTGTCACACAGGGGGCTGCATCTTGCCAGAGCCCACAGCCCTCTGGCCACTCATGGCTCACCAGCAGCAACATTTCATATTTGGGTGGGAAGGCAATTTTAAGCATGATTACAGGGGCTATTTGAGCACCTGAAAACTCCAGGTTCCTTACACATAACTTAGATACGGTTCTCCTGTCAGCTAAATCCTAATTTTTATATAAATAATATATATAAACTGAAAATATGGCTTTAATTGGCATTTGTATATACGTAAGTTTAGAACAATCAGGAGACAATACAGCAAGACAGTCCCACTACCAAGCCTGAAGGTGTCAATTCTGGAGCTTTACCACAGATATCAGAAATACACGTATGATATTTTGTACATTATCTTTAGTACTCTGTACAGTAACGCCTCACTTAACGTTGTAGTTATGTTCCTGAAAAACACGACTTTAAGCAAAACGATGTTACACAAATCCAATTTCCCCAAAAGACTTAATGTAAATAAGGGGGTTAGGTGCTTGTTACTTAGATCAGCAAGCCCCGCAGCTGCAGCTTCTGCCTAAGGCACCAGCTCCCTCCCTCGTGTGTCCCCCCTGCTCTATGGAAGATGAGGTAAGCAGGGTGCAGGGGGACATTAGCCCCCCTCTTCTCTCCCCCACCCCCAGCAAGCAGGCAGGAGTCTCAGAGAGCAGCACACGGCAGTGGGAGAAACAAGCATGTTCCCTAATTGATCAGCAATGTAAGAACAAAACAACGTTAACCAGGACAACTTTAAGTGAGGAATTACTGTATATAATATATATATATATCGATCTTTGTGTGTGTGTGTATATATCTATATCTATATATATAATCTGATATACAAATTGAGAAAATGAGCAGACTTTTAAGAGGAGTTTATTTAACACACACTCTGTGTTACTGCTATTATGTAGTCATAATTGAGTAAATGCTTTTTAGTGCACTGAAAAACCATTCACTGAAATAAACATACATGATTAATGTGGTATTTTCTCTTTTATTAAGAAAGGAAATGCATTTCTCGACATTTTTGCATTTATGTTTTCCAATCAAAATCATGTACATGAGTCACTAACATGTCTATTAGGATCATACATGGAACCACATTTATTTTCATACAAATGTTATTTCACAGATATCACTACACATACGATTTGAAAATAAGTGACCTTCAGCTGCAATATCTAAAGCTGGGAGTAGAAGCAGAATTGATGTTCTAGCAGGATACTATTATTTGATTGTCTGACTTTCATTGTCATATTGTGCTTTATCATCGTTATTTTAAATAATGAATGACAGTTACGCCAGGCAGGACAGGTTACTCATTTTAGAAAGTATCAGAGGGGTAGCCGTGTTAGTCTGGATCTGTAGAAACGACAAAGGGTCCTGTGGCACCTTATAGACTAACAGAGGTATTGGAGCATAAGCTTTCGTGGGTGAATACCCACTTCGTCGGATGCGTTTGCACTGCTTGCATCTGACAAAGTGGGTATTCACCCACAAAAGCTTATGCTCTGATACCTATGTTAGTCTATAAGGTGCCACAGGACCCTTTGTTGCTTCATTTTAGAAATAATTTCTTCCTTAAATTGAATTACTTGAGCAGTAAAATTATGGAAAATTAAGGAAAAGAATAAACTAACAGCACTGTAACCCTTAAACTTTACCATGCACATATAGTCTCTGCCATTTTATTTTTTCAAAGGAAGTAATAACAGTACAAGTGCGTATGTGACAGAGAGGCTGTGTGGGTTCAGGCAGTGAGAAAGACAGTACACTCTCACTTTAAACAGAGACCTCACTGTGGAAACAAGGGTTAAAGGATTTGACTATAGGCCCCTCAGTTATGTCAAGACAGAGCACAGTCAAGCTAACTCTGAAGTCTCATAATGCGAGACTTGGGAAATCAGACTGAAGTGTCTGAAGTGGGTGGGGAAACAACACACAGTCAATGTGACCTAACCTTGAAGATGATGATGTGAGAACAGACGTGAGAAAATAATGGAATGGGCAGGACGTAACAGAAATGAATTGCAGAAGTTTTAAATTAATGAATTCCATGAAAGAATATAAATGTTTGTGGTTTATTGTGTGTACTTTGGAGGAACTGAGGCAGAGATGCTCTCTGTCAGCTGCGACAAAGGGTCCGGGTGGGTATTCACCCACGAAAGCTTATGCTTCAATACCTCTGTTAGTCTATAAGGTGCCACAGGATCCTTTGTCGCTTCTACAGATCCAGACTAACACGGCTACCCCTCTGATATCTCTGTCAGCTGTATTTCTTCCCTAGCAAGTGCTTGAAATATAGCTGTCTCTGATTTTGTTGCATTCCAACCTGAGAGTGATGATTTATTTTTGAACAATGTCACTAATCAGGTGCCTTCTTCAGTCCAGGAGAAGCACTCAACATCTCCCACTCATGACCCAGAGGCAACATCACAGACTGCTGTCACCCCACTACCCCAGCTCAGCAGAGACCAGGTACAAAGGCAGGGGGATTGTGACACCACCACATCAGCCCCTGCCCTCTGTACAGCAGACAAGAGCTTCCCAGGACCAGCTGGGCCAGGGCCTGCTCCAAGTGTGGGGAGGGGCAAGAGCAGGGGAACTGGAACAGAGGGCACCCGGGATCCCTGCCCCCATCACTTTTAATATTACTTTCTACAAGTCATGAGGGAGAGAAACACCCTTGTTTCTCAACAGAACAGTATTCGAGACACACCCCTTGTTCCCAGGGGGAGTACTATGGATTTCACACCTCTTGTTTCTGGAGGGAACACTATTCAGCACACACCCCTTGCTCCCAGGGGGAGTACTATCGATGACACACCTCTTATTCCCAGACGGGACAGTAAACAGGAGACATCTGTTTCTGCGGGGACCATAATTCACTACACATCTCTTGTTTCCGGAGGGGACAGTATTCAGGACACACCCTTGTTTCCAATAGGAAAAGTATTTATGACACACCTCTTGTTCCCAGACGGGACACTATTCAGCACACACCCGTTGTTCCCAGGGGGAGTACTATTGATATCACACTTCTTGTTTCCAGAGGGGACACTATTCAGCACACACCCATCCTTCCAAGGGGGAGCACTATCGATGTCACACCTCTTGTTCCCATTGGTCCCTAAGCCCTAAACCTTAAACCCAACCTACCCCTAACCCCCTCACCCTAAACCTAACCCCTAACCTAAACCCAACCCTACCCTACCCCCAGACCCCTAACCGCTGACCCCAACCCTAGCCCTACCATTGTTGAGTGATATTTGGGTCAGGTCCCAAGGCTAGGCCTTGCTGAGTGATATTTGGGTCCGGTCCCAAGGATAGGCCTGGTCTTTCTCTCCCCCTGTTATGGGGGTAAGTTAAACCATCTGCTACTGAAAGGGCCAGGATGCTCACAGATAAGGGACAGGATGTTCTTGTTCTAAGAATGGGGTCCCCATGCGCCCCCCTTCATGAGAATGTTTTCCAGAAAGCGCCTGTTGATTTATCATTTCCTTGCGAGTGATCCTTTTCAGTAGAGGGGACCACCCCTATCTGTTTTAAGTGTATAAATACTCAGCTTCTGTCATAATAAAGCCGCCATACACCCTTACAGCTACATATGGCTGGGGGGGGGGGGGGGGGCGGGTATGAGCCCTTTGATCAAAGAACCTCTTGTACGCGTAATTTCTTTCGGTGGTCTCTGACAGCTTGAGAGTTCCAATCCAACTCCGCCCTACCTGGGCAGTGAGGGGGGTAAGTAGGACAAGCTTATTTTTACCTAACACCATCACCCTCCCCTAACCCTACCTTCACCCTAACCCCTAAACCCTATTCTCACCCCCTAACCCTCAGCCTAACCACAACCCTAACCCTAACCTACCCTGACCCCTTACTCTAAACCTAACCCCTAACCTGCCATCACCCTCCCCCTAACCCTACCCTCCCCCTCCCCCTAAACCCTAACCCAACCCTAAACCCCTACCATCATTGCCTTTGGGGCACTGTGATTGCCTTCTCCGTGCCCTCGTTGTTTTGTGGGGCCATGATTAACTTCTGGGGGCTGTGGTTGCCTTCTGAGGTCTGTGGTTGCCTTTGGGGATTCGTAATTGATTTCTGGGGGCCGTGGTTGACTTCTGGGGGTGGTGTTTGCCTTCAGGGAGTCATGATTGCCTTGTGGGGGCTGTGATTTGCTTTGGGAAGTCGTGATTGCCTTCTGGGGGCTGTTTCTCCATGTTGGGAGTTGTGATTGCCTTCTGGGAGCGGTGATTGCCTTTGGGGGGCCGTTATTGCCTTTGGGGACTGTTTGACTTCTGGGGGCCATGATTGCCTTGTGGGGGCTGTGATTGCTTTCTGAGGCCTGTGTTTGTCTTCTGGACACCATAATTGCTTTTGGGGGGCTGTTTGCCTTGTAGGGGCCATGATTAGCTTCTGGGAGTAGTGATCACCTTCTGGGGACTGTATTTGAGTTCTAGGGGCTGTGTGCACCCTCTGGCAGCAGTGATTGACTTCTGGGGCCATGATTGCCTTCTCCGGGGGGGCGTGGGGCATGACAGACTTCTGGGCGTCATGTTTACCGTCGGGGAGCCATGAGTGCCTTCGAGGTATTGCCTTCTGGGGGCCAGGATTAACTTCTGAGAACCATGTTTGCCTTCAAGGGTCTGTGACTGCCTTGTGGGCCGGGATTGCCTTCTGGGTGCTGTGTTTGCCTTCTGGGGGCCGCATCCCTAGTGTTACTGCTTCTTGCCGCAGACTACTCTGACTAGCAGCCATTGATTAAAGGCAGAAAGCAGGCTGAGAAGAAGCAGGCTCAGCATGAGAGACTGAGGGACAATAACTCACCGCCTCCTGCCGCTCTGCAGCAGCTGCGTGCGATCTAACCTTCAGAAATATGCAGCACACCTTTTCCGCCCAGAGCTGTGCTATAGTGCCCACGATCTCGTCCTGCAGCACTGCTAGCACCACATTGGGCTCTCTCTCAGAGCTGTGCGGAGAACGAGCCACGATCCGCCTCAATCTTCGAAAACGGAGATGCAAATTTAATCCTATTGCTGCCCTGCCACTTCCTAGTCTTGCCGTGAACAGTGACCGAAAGTGCCTTGGTAAGCCAAATAATGTAACAGGAACACTACCGGACCGGATCGGTACGTCAATCAACAACATCCTACTGGGAACAGTGACCGGAAGTGCCTTGGTAAGCCAAATAATGTAACAGGAACACTACCGGACCGGATAGGTACGTCAATCAACAACATCCTACTGGGAACAGTGACCGGAAGTGCCTTGGTAAGCCAAATAATGTAACAGGAACACTACCGGACCGGATAGGTACGTCAATCAACAACATCCTACTGGGAACAGTGACCGGAAGTGCCTTGGTAAGCCAAATAATATAACGAACACTACCGGACCGGATCGGTACGTCAATCAACAACATCCTACTGGGAACAGTGACCGGAAGTGCCTTGGTACCGTCAGTGACAGGATTCCTGTGGAATCGGACACCGGAAGTCGTTGGAACCGTGCGGTCACAATGACAACGGGCGGAAATTGCGTCAGTTGGCTCGGGGCTGGCGGAAATGACGAAGGGTTTGGAGCGGAGGTGGCTGAGCCGGGTCGGAGCCATGTCAGCGGGGAGCACAGGGCAGCGAGATTCTGGGGCCGCTGGCGGGTAAGCCGGGAGCCTGGACTCGAGAGTCTGGTTGCTGGGTGGGGGTTTGAAGTCAGCATTTCGACGCGGGGGTCCGGGCCGGTTGCTGCGACTTGGGGGGGAGACGGTTGGAGACTTCGGTGGGGAGTGTGGGGGGTATCGGAGCTGAGATGAAGCTGAGCGTGTTTGTTTTCTAGGCGCCGTAGTAAGTGGGACCAGCCCGGTCCGTCTCCTGCTCTTTTCATTCTCCCTGGTACGGCACCACTGCCTGGCCGCCCCTTCCAGAACAGCGGAGATGGCGTCTCCGGTGTGCCGGGTTCCGAGAGCTCTGCGGCCCCCTCAGGGGCTCTGGATGCAGCTGCTGCTGTGGCAGCGAAAATCAATGCGATGCTAATGGCTAAAGGAAAACTGAAACCAACAGCGAACACTACAGACAAAGTGAGTGGCAGGGTAGGGCGTTATGGCCACTTGTCTTTGTTTGCTATAATACGTGAATATACTTTGCTACCAAGATACCTAGTGCCTAGGGTTTAAGGCCAAAGGCACAGTCCAGTGAACTGCAAAAGATTTCAGATATTTTTTCAATTTTCTGAAGAGTATATGATTTTTTTAAAATTAAAATGATTTAAATATAATGGAAAATTAATCATTGAACGGGAAGTTCCATTTTGGGACTTGGATGATTCAAAATTCAATAGAAAGACCCCACTTTGTATTCAGAGGACATTAGAAACTGTGATGGTACAGTTATTGAGAGATCTGTTCTACAACTCTCCTCAAGAAAAAAAGTTTAATTAGATTTAATAATATTTTGAACTTAGCCTCTTCCAAATATTTTATGCATATTAATTCTTCAATCCTATAAAAACACATGGTTAACTTTAAGCTTTAACAAGTAGCCTTTTTGAGCCCACACTGCTCATATGGTTAAAGTTAGCCATGTGTTCAGTGGCATGTTCAGGGCCTTAATTAAGGAATCCTCAAGTTTTCCATGCAGATGCAAAAACAGATACACAACATAAGTAACTTGGTTAAAAATTCACATAGGGTACCCTTATGCTACATCGTAAGGTGTAATTTCCAGTTAAGGCAGACTTAACAAAGCTCGTGCGTGTTGTAAGATTGAGCAGGCTGACCCATCGGCGGATTGAGTAGACGGGCTTCTTTATTGTGGTGCTTGTTCCCCTTGACCCAATTGTCGAGAAAGCACTGAATTAGTTACAGCACAATTTTTTTTATATTAAGTTAGTATGTAAATATCTACATGTACTGCAATACCCCCAAAACCCTTATTGAGTAATACGAATGCCCATGCAATGAATATTAATAGCTATATACTGGATATAATTATCCCCACCCCTGATTATTGTTTACAGCATTAGGATATTCTACAAATAATTTTTACCCTGAAGATACCTTTTTTTGCAGTAATTGTAGCCACATGTTCCCTTAATCAGCAGTTCACAGGAGAGGGAGGAAGGGCCATGACCCCAAGCTCATTTATGTAGCTGGGAAAGGAAGGGAGGGGGAGATAACACTGCTTTACACAAAGAGTATCTTTTAGATCCCCACATTCCTTATGCAGCTGCAACACTTATTAATCCGTAACAAGGGGAAGGGAAAGGAGAGGGGTAGCATTTCACATATCAAACAAAGAGAGTGCCTGCTCGGACCTTCCTCCCTAATACCATGCTAGTGGTTACCCAGGTCTTTACTTAACCCTTACATATCCCAACAAGCTTTGATAAAGCTAGCATGCTAAAAATGTCGGTGTAGCCAAGGCACTGTCTGGGTATAATTCCATCTGAGACTCTAAACCCGTGCACTGCCACAACTACACTGTTATTTTTAGCACACTAGCTCAATCAAAGCTAGGAGGCATGTGTCTATCGGAACTGCAAATTATACCTCCAGCTGTAGTGTAGAGGAACCCCCTAATCAATAGTAGAGCCAGATTTGGAATTCAGATGTTCCTGCCTCCTAGCCTCCTGATCTAGCCAGTGGACATGTAATGTTAATAACCTTTTCTTTAAAAACTGTGGATATTTATGGTACATTTTAAACAGTAATTTCCAGTATCTGCTGATGGTAGAAAGAACCGTCAATTCCACCAAGTTCGCATCATCTAACAGGGCCAGTGATGTGAAGTTGCATTAAAAATTTTAGTTCTTATTTTGTCAGTCTTTATTCACTGAGTAAAAATATTGAAATGATGGAAGGTTTATCTAAAACTTGCTTTGAAAATTTGTTATATGGGCTTATGTAGTAAACATTTCTCTAAGATCTCCTTGCTCCCAGGAATCCTAAGAATTTTGCTAATTGGTGAAATTGAAACCATTGGTTGATGAGCTTAACCTCCTATGAAACAATCACAGAACCTCATTCTCTATTGTTTCATGATATGGGCTCCAACATGAGGATCCGAAGTTTTTGGCCTCAGCAGTGTGTTGCTTGCACCTCCTGGAAAGAAACATGGGAAGGTATATTGATTTTGAAGCAGTCTTCAGAATCACCGTGAAGGAGCATGAAGTGCATCCACTCTCTGGATGTTTTTGAGTATTGTAAAGTATATTGTAACTTTTCATGTTTCCTAATTTACTTTGTTTCTGTAAAGACCAACGGTACCATGTATTTCACTATTCGGTCCCCCCTCGATTGTCTTTTCTCAAGACAGAACATACACAATATTTTTTGTCTTTCCTCATAAGTTGTTTTTTCTAAACCTTTCATCATTTTTGTTGCTTTCCTCTGGATTCTCTCTAGTTTGTTCATATCGTCTTACGGTGTGGTGCACAAAACTGGACACAACACGCTAACCAGTGCCAAGCAGAGCATAACAGTTACCTGTGTCCTACGTATGACACTCCTGTTAATCCCAAAACTATATTAGCATCAGATTATTGTTTTATACTTAATTTGTAATGCATTATAACCGCAGATCCTTTTCTGCAGTACTACTGCCTAGCCATTTCATATTTGTGCATTTAATTTTTCCATCCTAAGTCTAGGACATTGCACTTGTCCTTACTGAATTTCTTCTCGTTAATTTCAGACCAGTTCTCCAATTTATCAAGATTATTTTGAGTTCTAATCCTTTCCTCCAAAGTGATTGTAACCTCTTCCAGCTATACCTCTTTGTGCCTCTGTTCTCATGATTATTTGTCATCTTATAGCCTCTAGAAACTATACCTGAGAACAGGGCCCCATTTTATTATGCACTGTACCAACACATAGTAAAGGACAATCCCATCTTGAAAGAGTTTACAGTTTACACTAAGTGTGAAAGAAAGTATTATCCCCATTTTACACACGGGGAGTTGAGGCAAATAGAAATTGTCTTGTCCGAAGTCTCACAGGAATCCAGTTCCTTAGCCACAAAGACCTTCCTTTCTCAGGTTCTCTATCTATAAAATGGAAATAGTAATACCCATCTCAGAGAAGTGTTGTGAAGGATTAATCAATATTTATACAGGGTGTTTGAAGATGTGACGAGCTAGGTAAGTAATGAATACGAGGTATAACTAGTTCAGGGAGTGAAAGGAGATATAGAAAGACAACATTGTTATTTGTGTTAAAGGACCATTCTGGTCAAGTTGTCTTGTTATATAGTGCAACTGAGTATTGCCATGTATCAAAGTTTTGTAATGGTCTGTTGAAGCTACAGGCCCCAGGGAAAGGTCCGGCTACAAGCAAAAGTAAAGATGACCTTGTAGTAGCAGAAGTGGAAATCAATGATGTACCCCTCACATGCAGAAACCTGTTGACAAGAGGACAAACTCAGGATGAGGTGTGTAAAGAAGCCGTGTCTAATGCTTTGGCTTTCAACTGTTTTTAAAGTTTAAAAGGATTAATGTTCATCGATTCGGAGTAGGTTCCTAACAAAAGTGTTTGGGTTGTGGGTAGGGAGAGGGCGGAGGTCTGTAAGCCACAATGTAACTTATTGGCCAGAGTAACTAGATTCTGAATTTGAAACTATGCAATATAATAGTGAAATATGTGACTGCTTGTAAAAATATTCAAAATAATTTACATAGAGATGTTATGCAGACAAAACCACACAGGATTGGTTCAGGGGACAAGACAAGATGTCACGTTTATTATAACACAATTTGATTTATGACCAATATCTAATACCTATGTATATCTCCTCCTCCCCTCCCCCCCCCCCCCCCCCCCCGCAAATGTCTTGGGTTCGTAGCTTGTGATGGCTAACTGGCCAGGAAAGCTGGGCACAAGGAAGGAATGGGTCTCTGTTGGGCGTGCACCGATGCCCTCCCATGTTGGCAGCAGAATGTTACCCTCCAAAGTCTTCCATCTCACCCATCCTTTTTGTAGGCTTTAGTTTGAATCCAGTGTCTATAGGTCTTGCTGTGTCACGCTGCCTCTGGGTTCGGTGTGATTGATCACGCGTCAATTTGCAGACATGACTTTCAGCCTCGGACCTGGCTTTCATGTTCCTTCAATTGTACGTTTGTTCTTTTGTCTTTAGGGTGGACTCTTCTTGTTTTGTCAGGGCTGTTGTCTGCATCTTCGGCCATTGGTGTTTAAACTTTATTTCATTAGGACGGGCTGGGGCTGGAGGTTGATTCCATCATCCATACATACCTCATTCACACATCTGAACTGAACTAACAAGGTTACATTAGGGGTTTTGCAAAATAAAGGTTGCAGGAGAGTTTTACAAAATGGAATGAGCATTTTAAAATGGAGTTTGAGTTACAATATGGACAAGTGTAAGGAATGGCAAACAGTGAGCAGAAGTTACAATGTTGAAACAGTGCAGTCATTTAAGCAGCAATTGGATTGAGAGTGAAACTCACAAGGGCAGCCGCTCAACAGCTATGGCTCCCAAAAAGCAGCCCAATTGTCAACTAGCCAGTTACTGGGGTAACTGGTTCTATGAATGAACAATTAAAAACAATTTCATTTATCAGTTCTACAGAGACATCCTGCTGAGACATGGTAACACCTGTGATTGGAGCAACATTCAGCTCTCCCATGAGTTAGTTTTAATGTTCCAGTTTGAGGGAATCGTTGTTAGAGGTGAACAACTAGATTAGAACTCTTATCTTCTAGGGACTAATAAAATCAATCTTGCTTATGATGTTAGAATAGAAGTGCCTTCTGTTCCAGATGGTCTTATTTATCTTAGGTATGACTTTAATTACTCACATAGCTGGAACATTTGTAAATGCATTGATTTTTCCTGATTTTTTTTTCTTCTCTTGCCTATAAAGGCAACACCTCTGCTCAGTCTTAGTAGAAATACAGGGATTGCCATACTGGATCAGACCACTAGTCCATCTGTTCTGGACTTCTGGCTGTGGCCGGTATCAGATGCTTCAAATGAAGGTGTAAGAAATAAGGTGAACTAAATTGCCCCTGAAAGTGTCTTGCAGATACCCATTAGTTAGAGCTTAGCTTATATCCTGAGAGGATTTGTAGTCCTCTTTTTTAAAGAAACACCTGTAATTTGGTACCACAAACAAACAAAATTTCCCTTTTTCAGCTTTAAATGTGTTCTCTTTCGATGTAATTTAATGTTGTCTTGTATAATTAAAGGTATACTGAAGTGCCCAATGTAACTTTTGTGTAGTATTTATCATCTCTCTATCAGGTAATGTCTCTAAAATCAACAGTCCTGGTCTTTACAATCTCTCTTCATACTAAAGTGTTTCCAGATCTTTAATCAGTTTAATTTTACTGACTATCTGGTCCCTGTTTGTTACTGCTTGTTTCATGCCTAAGGTTTCAAAATTGTGGATCCTGCAATATTAGGCTTCCACCCCAATTTTGTAACCTGCCCGGGGCTCCCGCTGTTAGCCCCAGGCGTCCGCAACTCTCGCTGTCAGCCCTATGCATTAATGACTGTAATGTAGTTGCAGGAAAATGTCTGGTTATCAAAAAAATTAGCAGGGGTAACATAATACTTGAGTGTTTATATTGTTCCAGTAAATTTTTCTTAAACAAGTAGGTCTTCTCTGGCTTTTCCAAATTAATAAAGGTCCGTAATTACTTTTCCACTATTTTCCATGTCTTGTCCGCAACTCAGCAGCAATTCTTTTACAATCATCCTGCAATTCAAGTAGGGCCTTACTCATAACTGATTTATTTTTTTTAAATGTCTACAGATAAGTCGTCTGAGTGGAGCAGCTGTCTCTACTCGAGGGAGGTTCATGACTGTGGAGGAGAAAGCAAAATTAGGACCCGGGTTTGTAGTTCTTTTAAATTATTTTGGTGTCATGGTTGGATACTTATGTGGGTATATATAGTTACCCTCAAAGATGCTCTGTTATGTAGCAGGGTAAGTCAATATTGTGGTTATTATGGAGGTTTTTAGTAGGCTAATTATCAGGCTGAAATACCGATTTCATGTCTAGCTGTGTTTGTACAGCACCTAGCACTGTGGGATTCTGGCCCGTGACTAGGGCTCTTAATCGTTACAGCAGTGCAAATACTAAATAACTATGGTAATAATTAAGAATTAATATGAAATCATAGATTCATAGATTCTAGGACTGGAAGGGACCTCGAGAGGTCATCGAGTCCAGCCCCCGCCCTCATGGCAGGACCAAATGCTGTCTAGACCATCCCTGATAGACATTTATCTAACCTACTTTTAAATATCTCCAGAGATGGAGATTCCACAACCTCCCTGGGCAGTTTATTCCAGTGTTTAACCACCTGACAGTTAGGAACTTTTTCCTAATGTCCAACCTAAACCTCCCTTGCTGCAGTTTAAGCCCATTGCTTCTTATTCTGTCCTTAGAGGCTAAGATGAACAAGTTTTCTCCCTCCTCCTTATGACACCCTTTTAGATACCTGAAGACCGCTATCATGTCCACTCTCAGTCTTCTCTTTTCCAAACTAAACAAACCCAATTCCTTCAGCCTTCCTTCATAGGTCAAAATTGCTTTCAGCTATTCCTGGGAACTTTAGTACCTGTGAAGGTTTATCTCTATTGTCAGTATTTCAGTGTGTAGTATTATGAGCATTTCAAGAGTAACTTATTTACATTGAGACTAGGAATTCTTGATTTGAGAGTCAAGTGAAGCTTTAAATTAGTAGTTTATCAAAATGCTGTTGATAGAATTGCAGCATGATGTAAATTTTGAGGTACCTTTTCTTTACATAACCAGCTCAAGGATAGGTGCCTTCATGAATGCTACCAGGGTGGAGTTTCCTTTTTCAGATCTGTAAATGCATATTTAATGTTCTGCTGCACTATTAAATAGCATGTGTGTGGGAGATGTTATGCTCTTCATTATGGAACTCTGGATTATGGCTTGCATGCTGTTGCGAGTGAAATCCTGGCCCCAAGTCAATGGGAGTTTTGCCATTAGCTTCAGTAGAGCCAAGATGTCACTCCTAGTGAGGAGCACACTGGTGTGGGGCTTGTCACCTCTTGGGCTGGTAGGCCTGTCACAATAAAAGTCTGGGAGATGGCAGCAAATGGCAGCATGATAATGTATGCAAACCAGAAAGTGAAACTGACAAAGCTTGGGCAATTGAACCAGATGAGTGAAATCCAAAGAGTAAATGCAATGTAAATGATGAAAAGTAATTATATTTTTCAAGTTCCTGGCTTCATTCATTCAAATAAGGAACTTCTGAATTTTTTTATGTAGACTGTATCCCTTTGCCTATCAAGGGTCATGAAATTAAATGAAAAATACATAGTTAAGAAATATTTTCATTTACACTTTCTCATGCTGCTGATCTCTGCTGCCGTTTCTCTCAGAATTCAGCAGGGATTGTTGTTCCTATACTTATTAAGGAAAAGTAGGTAGCATTATCAAAACCATAATGGAATTCATTACTGGATGGTGATGTCAGTGCTTTCATAGAATGTTTTGGTTTTTCTTTTAATAGGGATCGGCCTTTGTATCTCCATGTCCAGGGGCAGACACGAGAGCTAGTTGACAGTAAGTTTTGTGTCCTGCACTATTGCAGGTTTTTTATTAATTTGATATATATTTTTATTATGAGCTGTAAATCATCTGGGAGAAGGTAACAGTTCATGCACTAATGGTAAATCCCTTGTTGGTTGAAAAGTCAGAAGCATCTTCCATTGCATCCGACAAGTAATCAAACTAAGGCTTTGATGGACCACAAGGTGTGACTTGTTGAGCTCAGGTGCAGCCCCACTGTCAAAAGGAATAATCTGCCACCTGTCCCCAGGTGAGACATGGCAAGAACTGGCATGGTGGGGCATAGGTGGAGAGGCCCTCTCTCTGGTCATATATATTAAAATCTAAGGATACGCACCTACATTTAAATGGCTGCAGCGGCACAGCTTCAATACTGCAACTGCGCCACTGTAGTACTTCAGTGTAGTTGCTGCCTATGCCGACTTTTGGTGAAAGTAATCCACCTCCCTGAGAGGCGGTAGCTAGGTTGATGGAAGAATTTTTCCATCAGTGTAGCACTGTTTACACTGGGGATTAGGTCAGCATAGCTACATCTCTGAGGTGTGGATTTTTCACACCTCTGAGACACATAGCTATGCCAGTGTAAACTCCCAGTGTAGACCAGCCCTCAGTGTTATTGTTACAAAAGGTGAGTTTTGAATTAGAGAGGCTAGATTGCATAGCCCACCAACACAAATTTTAAAAAAGCAAAGGAATAGGTGAAGTTGTTCAACTTCCCATCTGCTCTACTTGTCAGTTCACCCTCCCAGTTTACCTCCTTTACACTACTTGCAGCCCTCATATGCCCACCCTCATCCTGATAAATCAGTGTGAAACCTTTCCTGTAATGTACAGATTTATCAATGTATGCAGATTTCAATTATGTAATTTCTACATAAAAATATTTTTAAATAATTGCTAATATACATCACCCAACTGCATAGGTTATCCAAAACATTACTGGGGGAGAAAAACACATCTTATTACCACTTTCAGTCTGACACAGGGACCCCAGTTCTGGCCAGAACACCTGGTGGGTCCCCATGTTGGGAATTCTGTTAGCACAGGGGCAGCATAGGTCACCACATCACATCCTCTTCTCCTTTGCAGGCCCCATCATAATGGAACGTTGGAGTATTGCTGGATCACTTTGTGATTAGGATATTTTGGGCTGTGGAGCAGCTCCATAGGTAGCTGTGGAGATAACAGCTGTAGGTTAGAACAGCAGTTGTGAGCCATGCCAGTCCCTAGATCAGGCCTGAATTCAGCAGTTGCAAAGGTGTGGTAAAGCGACCTTTGCTCCTCTGTTTGTTGGACTGCACCTGGGCAATATCTGGCTCCATATCAACCATATTTATTTGTTCTATGTTTATGCATTACTGACTTGATATAAAGATAGTGTGGCTTACATTTACATTGTTTGTGATTCTGTACATCGTTTTTATCTATATTTGTAAGTGAGGCATGGTGGTTTTTTTGCATCTGGAACCATAGACTCCTTTAACATGAGCTTTTAGTATTTTTACATTTTAATTTCAAGCATTTTGGTTTTGCTCACTTTGAAATTCTGAACGAGTATTCTGTCTCCAAGCATATTAATAGCAAAATTCCACCCAGAATCTAGGGTGCACAAATGAGCTGGAACCAAAGCTATTAAGTTCTAATGTTTTTACCAGAATGTAATGTTCACATGGCTCCCCAATATAAACAAGTCTTTTATTTTAGTCTATTTTGAAAAACAAAAACTAGATTGAAAAATAGGAGACTAGTTAAAAAAATCATAAAGGTTGAGAACTCACAAGTAAGAGATTTCACTGTGATGTGATGGGTAGTGTTAAGGATGAGGCCCATGGACTCTTCATATTAGAGACTGGAAAGTGTGGCTGTGGAAATTTTTTTTTAAACTGTTTTTAGGATTTCTAATCAATGGGTGGTATGCTTCCTGTTTTGTTTCTCACCAATGATGGTGATGATACCTGAGAGCATGTGTAATTTTACTTAAGTGTTAAATTAATAATTGACTAAAGTCAGTTGGGAATGGTTAACTTAATGGAGAAAGAATGATTTGTTTGAATCTCAGGAACAATGTGATCTTAAGCTCTGTGTGAAAGGTACTCATGTGTTCATGATGAGAAAACAGCACTAGAAACACCTGTGTTCTTTTAAAAATATCTATAATCTGATCTTTTAGATAATGAAAATTAAGAAAATTGTTCTCTCCTAGGTGAAGTCACTCCCCCAAGTTTCATCTGGGGAAAAATTGCTAGCAAAAAATAAAAACCCTAACATTTATAATGGAAATAAGGGCAAAGTTCTCTCTAGTAATAGTATCAGTAAGTGTGATTCTCTTCTGCTAAGGATTAAATGAAATCAGTAAAATCCTCAAGGTGACTTAGTTTTCAGTAGTCTAAATGTGTGTGGAGTAGTGGCAACATGATTTAAATGATATTAAATATAACAGATAATGTGAGGATGTGGTAAATTAAGTGGCCCTGGAGTAGAATTGCAGTAAGTGAATGTGTAAACTGTATCAATTGCCTTAGTTTGTTTTTGGTCAGGTATTTTGGCCACATGTCCTTTTAGCACTCAGAAGTTATCATGTGTATAATACTAGTATAAATGTAGAGTATTTTTTTCTGTGTAAACTGACTGGAATGCCAGGGCTGTGTTTTGTTTAGCACCTTGTCACTTTAAGGGTTGGAACTTTGCTGAAGAGGTCAGAATGAAACAGATCTGGGGACCGGGGTATGATTGCAGCAGTTTATTGCTCCTGGAAGACTTTCCACCACTGGGTTGTTTGTTTGTTTGGTTTTTTTTGTTTTCCAACCTGTGCATACTTCTTTGGATTCTGAAAAGTTTTATTAGAATGCTCCAGTTTCAAACACCCCGTTTTGGGAATATAACATCTACTTGGTGTAAGGATTGGCACTGGCACTCTGGAAATAGAAAAGACATGGCTGATATCCTGTGTATGTAATAACAAGGCATTAAAATCAGGCAAGCCACTAATGCAGATATTATTTACAGCAAGAGCAGATTTCTGTCTTGAGTAATCCAATCAAAGGAAAGGATTTAAAGTATGAAGAATCCGAAGATCTTGTCATTTAGTAGCATGCTTTTCCTGAAATTAAAGTGGTATTATGTTATACCCAACAGGAGCTGTAAACCGAATTAAAGAAATAATTACTAATGGAGTAGTGAAAGCTGCCACTGGTTCCAGTCCAACTTTCAATGGAGCTACAGTTACCGTTTATCACCAGCCTGCTCCCATTGCCCAACTGTCTCCTGCTGTTGGCCAGAAGCCTCCATTCCAATCAGGGGTATGTAACGTATACCTGTAGAAGCGACAAAGGGTCCTGTGACACCTTATAGACTAACAGAGGTATTGAAGCATAAGCTTTCGTGGGTGAATATCCACTTCTTCGGATGGTATTTTATGCTCATATTGTAAGATTTATAAATTTGTCTTTTTAAACTCTTATTCACTGTGATAACTGGAGGACTAACAAGGTGGAGTCTGTAAAGTGGGGCTCTGCTGATGCCATCCTCCTAGAGGAAGGGGACGGAGAGAGCAGTCCTACTTACAGAAGAGCAGAGGACTGACTGTACCATCCAACATTTAAACTTCCTCCTACGAAAGTCAGAGTAGTTATCCTTTGAAAATGAGTTGTAAACTTTATACATGGAATGATTATCTGTCTAC
Source organism: Macrochelys suwanniensis (assembly GCA_033296515.1). NCBI lineage: Eukaryota > Metazoa > Chordata > Testudines > Chelydridae > Macrochelys > Macrochelys suwanniensis. The sequence goes on along the minus strand of CM065795.1, from coordinate 18,839,052 downwards.
TGTTATGTTTGCAGATGCATTATGTTCAGGACAAATTATTTGTTGGTCTGGAACACGCTGTACCTACATTTAATGTGAAGGAAAAAGTGGAAGGGCCTGGCTGCTCCTACTTACAACACATTCAAATCGAGACTGGTGCCAAGGTCTTCCTACGTGGGAAGGGCTCAGGCTGCATAGAGCCAGCTTCAGGCAGAGAAGCCTTTGAACCTATGTACATCTACATAAGGTATGGGTAATTTTAAGAAGCCGTGCGATCTAGTCATTCTGAATGTAATTTCAGGTTATGCTGAAAGCATAGAAATATCTTCATCTGACAGCTGAGTAAGCTTGAACAAAACAGTCTCTAATGTAGCAACTGCTTTTCTTAAGAGGTAAAATTGCATGCAGTTTAGTCTTAACTTACTGCTTTGCACAAGAACACGGTACAGTGTAGTTCTGGTTGGATTTGTTTAGAAAGAGATGTTATGCCCCCGTTTAAATGTTTCATAAAACACTAGTATAGCTATAGACTCTAAGCACCTTCAAATTGTTACTGAGAGCAGATGATGGGCTACAGGAAGAATGTAGAATTTTCCTTTTAATGTTGGCTGCCAGTGTCTTACAAGTGGTAGAATTTAAAAGGAAAACACAATGTCCTTCTTCCAATCAGGTTACTGACCTCTGTAGTACTTTTTGCAGCAGCTGAGCCTCTTTGAACTTTAATTTTAAAAGGAAGTGGGGGCACATTTACTTTCTAAATGACAGTAAAAGTTCAGAGGTCTAGATATGCTGTTGAGCAGACAAGCAGTTGATCACCTATATGAAGGGAGAGGGAAAAGACCTGGTACTGTGCTATCAATGGAGGAAGCAATGAGGAAGAAGCACCCGTCGAGTCATAAAATTCAGCCATAAAAGAGCAAGACCACTAATGCACTTTTTTCAAGTTCCTGACTCTTGTTTTTTCAGTCATCCAAAACCAGAAGGTCTGGCAGCTGCCAAAAAGCTGTGTGAGAATCTATTACAAACTGTAAGTGACTTTTCATGGCGGCTTATTCACATAAATATGAGATTTCAGGGTCCCTTTTAGCTCTGCTATGCCTCAGTGTTGTAACTGCTTTTATTATGTTCTCAGCAAAACTTTTCATAAGCTTTGACATGGTGGTGATGGTGGTATGTTTCAAGGAAACAACTGGCTTTGAGCAGGGGCATGTGCAAGAGGGGGCAAGCAGGGGCACAATCCTTCCCAGTAATCGGCGGGGGATGCAGAACTCTTCCTGCTCCTGGGCTGCAGCAGGGAGAGCGAGAGAGCTCCCCTCTCCCCACAGCAGCCCTGGGAGAGCAGTGGGGAGAGCGGAACTTCTCCATCCCCGCTCTCTCCCCACCACAGCCGCAGGCTGAAGGAGTTCCCTCTCCCCGCTGCAGCCCTGTGGGAGAAGAGCTCTCTCACTCCCCGCTGCAGCCCAGGAACAGGAGGAGTTCTGTGGAGGAGTTTGCTCTCTACCCCCCGCCGGAGGAGTTCTGTGTGCCCCACAGGTGCCCTCCCCAAAAGCAGTAAAATTTACATTTCTGCACACACCCCTGGGAGGGATATTAAATTACTTTCAGAACACACTTGCAGTAAGGAATCCTTGAATACATGCAAACTTCTCTTAAGCAGCAGAAGAAAACTTAAATTAATCAGGGTGTGTGCCACCTACAGAGACCCTACTGTTTCTCATGGTGGTTGTGCCATTCTTATCATACTTTCTTGAGAGTTTCAGGAGACGCAATCTGTTGCAACATAACATATTGTCCAATGCTAATTCACGTTTTGCTCATATTCAGATATATGTAGAATCCACTTCTTATCTCTTCCTCTGTTATGGTGTTAGGATATAGTGCATAAAACAGCTCAAAATCTGGTGTACCAAATTATTCCTTGTACTATCAGTGCTCAAATATGGGCTTCTCATGGCTTTTTGGACATTCTAAAATGAACTTCTAAGGATAAAAATACTTCAGAATTTCATATCTAAGCTTTAGTGACTCTAACAATACATCTCTGGTAAAAATCTGTCATGCTAAGATGCCATACCAGTGACTTAGCTTTGTCCTTTTCCTTTTATTGCTTGGTTCATTGTCATTACTGTGCTTTTGGTAGAACCTAGAGTCAGGGCCACATTGTGCTAGTTGCTGGATAAATATGTAGTAAGAAATACTCTTTGCCCCAAAGAGCTAGTCTGACATGGTTCATGGTATACATTTATTTGCTAATCTATTAATGTCCTTTGAAGGTTCATGCTGAATACTCCCGATTTGTGAATCAAATAACCACTGCGGTACCTTTAGCAGGTATGTGTTAATATCTTTGAAGTTTGCAAATTACATTGTTTCTATGAGCAATATTTACACTTACATATATATCAGTCACATGGTATTGGACAACAGTCTTATTTTTCCCTGTTAATTTTGAAAGTCTTTCCCCTCATTTATCTTCAGTGAACAACAGCCTACCTTCTTTACCTTTCCTCGTCAATTAAATAGATTTTTTTAGATTCTGCAGCTGATTTAGAAGTAATTGTTTTTATTTTTTTTCTCCTCCACCAGGTTTCACACAATCTGCTGCTATAAATAGCATACCTCCTCAGCCATCATACTATCCATCCAATGGCTACCAGTCCGGTTACCCTGTTGTTCCTCCTCCTCAGCAGCCAGTTCAACCACCTTATGGAGTACCAGGCATAGTACCACCTGCAGTGCCGCTGGCACCTGGAGTGTTAACAACATTACCCACAGGAGTACCACCTGTGCCCACACAGTACCCAATTTCACAAGTACAACCTCCCGCTAGCACCGGCCAGGTAGGGAAAGGGATGTGTAACTTGGCCTAAAGTTCTTGGCTAACAAGTTTCTGCCTGTAACAGAGAAATCTTTATAGTAGCTCTAAGACTCAAGATGACTTCTTCTTCAGGATATGCTTGTATAAAATACTTCTGCTATTTTGTTGGGTCTCTTCGAGTCCGGTACTGCTACAATCACCTAAGAGATGACAACTCCATTCATAGCATGTATCCATTAGTCAGGCAGAAATTTCTTGAATTCCCGTTAATGCTAGAAATAATTTTAATTACCACAGAAATTGTCATAAACTGCACTACAGTTGCACTAGTATAGCAGGTTTGAATAGCTATCACTTTAAGATAGCATTCCACAACTTCAGTACTTAGTGGGCCTTTAAACTAAATACAATTTTGAAATTATTTGCCTTTTTAGTACTTAGGAGAAATTAGTGAAGTGTATTTTATTCCTTTGTGTAAACTTTAATTAGTTTAAACCGTTATTTTTGTTAGTATAATATCAGATTCTTACATGCTATATTTTTAATTTTTGTGGTCACTAGAGTCCGCTGAGTGGGCCTTTTCTTCCTGCTGCCCCAGTAAAAACAACCTTGCCGACTGCTACACTGCCACAAGTTCAACCACAGCCTCAGGGCCAAAAGAGGCGCTTCACTGAGGAGCTACCAGATGAGAGAGAGTCAGGACTGCTGGGATACCAGGTGGAATAAAATAAGCAATTTTAGTACCTGCCTCCAATTCCCTTCCCTACAAAGAGACTTTGCTGTAAATTGATCATTCTTAATGTAGTTTGAGTTGTTTCATGACTGTCACCTAAGACCTTTAGGAGATGCTAGTGAATTATTAAATAGAATTTTAAATTTAATCATGCGTGATGAAGATGAGACTTCGCACTTCTGTTCTTTGGAACAGATGCACCATTTGCATCTAGTGCGTCCCATTTCTTTCAGACAAAAATTAAATAATTATTTCCTTTTCACAGTCTTCCATAATGAAAAGCAATTGTTGCTTTTGTTGAGAGACAACGTATATTGATTGCTTCCAGAATCTTCTATTCAGGTTTCTAACAGTTTTAGTAGTAAGGACGATTGTTTGAGATAGCATGCGGCATAAAGTTATGAGATAAAAATCTTACTCCATACAAACAGCCATATTTAATTTAATAAAAATGTAATATAATTTACAACTTTTCCTCAGACACTTCCATGTGCAAGGGAAGTTTCCACCATGGAAAAGTGCCTTCTCATGCCTGAGTCCAAATTGCCCCTAGTAAAATTTAACCAAACTTGCATTTAAAAGGCTGTTTTGGCAGAAAACATTAAAAAAATTACTCAGGATCAGAATCTCAAATGTGTATGAGGTGAAAATTGGTGTTTCAAGTAGCATTCTGTTTTAGCCAGGGGCGGCACCAGCTTTTTCGCCGCCTTAGGCGGCGGGAGAGGCTGCCGCCGAAATCCCCAGTGGCCGAAGAAGCTGCCGCTGAGGACCCCGGCGGCTGAAGAAGCTACCAGGATCCTCGGCGGCACTTCGGGGGCAGCTTCTTCGGCTGGCGGCTGCCGAGAGACCTGAAACGCTGCCCCCCCTAATCCTGGCGTCCTAGGCGACTGCCTAGGGTCACCTAATGGTAGCGCTGGCCCTGGTTTTAGCCTATGAAGGAAGCAGATAGTTGTCTGTACCGCCATTAAGCAGCTAATCGAGCACTGTGGGGAAGATGGGCTAGATGATGCGTAAGGTCTCTTCTACCTCAGCACTTGGGCCCAGATTTTTAAAAATATTTAGGCATTGCAACATCTAACTGGTTCGGGAGCCTAAATTTAATTTTCAAAAGGGATTAAAGCACTTAAGAGTCTGAATACCTTTAAAAATCTGGGCTTTAGACACTGGCTACAGATGCAATACAAAATTCTTTGCGACAATTCATAGATGCTTATATACATAAATTACCTTGTTCAGGATACAGTAGGGAAAAGCATTTGGAATAACTACACTAGAGAGCAGTAGATATTTCCTGATCTCTTATGTATAGTGCAATCACAAAAATATTAGACCCAGAAAATTGGAAATATTAAACCCAGTTTGTAGTTTGCAATATACTCCGAAAGGTTGGTCTTCCTGAATTTTCATTAAGGAGTTGTAGCTTATATCATAGTTGTAGATTTGCTAATGCCATGTGTTTTTCTGCTCATAGCATGGACCCATTCATATGACTAATTTAGGTACAGGCTTCTCCAGTCAGAGTGAAATCGATGGGGCAGGATCGAAGCCAGCAAGTTCCTCAGGAAAGGAGAGAGAGAGGGACAGGTAAATGTTTTGTTTAAAGTACGAAAGGATTACAGTCATATATGTTAATCCTAAAGAACAGCTGAACTTCTAAATCAGTGTTTCTCAACTGGGGGGCTGTGACCCACACAGGGGTCACAAAAGCCAATCAGAAGGCTTGTGAGGCACTGAAAATTTTCTTACTATCTAAAGATGATCTTGGTTCCCACTCCCTGCACATCCTTACCTTCAAGGTTAAGTATTCTCTGTCAACATCTTGAAACACTCACAAATTATGTAGGCTTCTCACTGAGATGTTTACTAAATGTGAAGATGTTGCAATATTTTTTTTGTACTTCAAATGAGGAATTGCCAATTCAAAGAGGTTGAGAAATAATGTTCTAGATCTTATTTGAGGACATGAAAAAATACCTCTGGGATATTGGTAAAGTTTTAAAAACTCTCAAATCTTCTTTAGAACTAAATGAATAACTTCCTTAGGTATTTTGAAATAAAAGGGATCAGATTGTCAAGTTATTTGGAAACTTAATCATGGTGAGCTATCCATGAGATGGCCCATCTACCTTGTTTGTTACTGTGCTTGATTGGGAAAACATCATGCAAGCAGGATGTTTTATAATTTTAAAGGAAACAATGTTAATCTGTTTCTGGTAGATCTTTAGCAAGATGTTAGAATTCACTCCAATCCCATGTTGTATACTTTTACACCCTCTCTCTCCCCTTTTTAAATCCCTCCTAACCCAATATTTTATATTGCTTAATTATTGAATAATTAAATTAATCAAATAGGTCAATAATTATGTAAAAATTACTAAATTATTTAGTTTAATAATTAAAGAATACTTTTATTAAAACAGGCAGTTGATGCCTCCACCAGCTTTTCCAGTGACCGGAATGAAAACAGAATCCGAAGAAAGAAATGGATCGGGGTCCTTATTGGGCAACCACGGTGAGCACAATGGACAAAACAAATTCATATGCAAAAGCAAGCTTGACTTGCAAGGTACTGATATAATGTTGACTTTGGCAAATACTGAAATGCCTAATCAATTCTGTGCTGTCCTTGGCATTGCAACTCTAAGTGAGAGGATGGGCATGTTCCACTGGCTTTAAACCCATGCATTTCTTACGTAGATTTGAACTGTCAACACATGAGATACCTAGTTTCTGAGAGCTAAGGTAAATATTTAAGTGAGTTTTAGAAAAACCTTGAACGTGATATGTTTAACTCCTATTTTGAAAGAGAGAGGAAGGCCTCTTTTTTGTTTTTTTTTTAATTTTGATAATTAGCCCAGGCACAGCTCATAAGAATTGCTCTGTAACACCGGTAAATCATATAGTTTTACATTACCATCAGGCTCAAATTGTATAGCTCTGTATATTAAGCCAATCATTAACATAAGCCATGTGTCTAGTAGACATTCTCCCGAAGTGGTCCACAACTAACAGAAATCCTTAGTGGATTCCATCGTTTCATAGGATTCTGTAGCCTTAAATATTTGTTACTTGAGAGAACATTTTAAATCCTTGTTCTTGTAAATGCCTTGAAAGTTGCACATTTCCTTGTTTCCATGAGCTGCACACACAGTATATTAGTTTAACCTCAGTTTTTCTCCAATATTGATGCCAGAGTTTGCCATTGTATTAGACTTCTTATTATTAAATTTGGACTTTTCTTTACATATTTATCTCTTAACGGTGAAATTGCAGTCACTTAAACTCATTTGCTAACTTTACCTTTTTTTTGTGTTTCTTTTTTCTTTCTCTGCTCTCTTACATGGTTCTGATGGATCACATGTGCCGTTGCTGGTGCTGTTTCGTGTGACATCCGACTTTGGGTGACCATTGACCCTGTGACCTCAAAATGGTGTCCAACTAACAATTTATAATTAACGTCTTTTTTTATTAATTAACTTGTTTGGGGTATTTTTATCTTTTTCTTCCTTCTCTGGGGGGAGGAGGTGTTTTTTTTCCTCTAGATCATCCAGCTAAGAAGATGAAAACTGCTGAAAAGGGGTTTGGATTGGTGTCTTATACTGGAGATTCATCAGATGAAGAAGAGGAACATGGTGGCCATAAAAATGCAAGTACTTTTTCACAGGGATGGAGTTTGGGATACCAGTATCCTTCCTCACAACAACGAGCTAAACAACAGATGCCATTTTGGATGGCACCATAGAAGCTACAGAACAGTTTTTGTACCCTCAGTTACACCTTTTTTCTCTAGCAATAATGCATGTATATTACAAAACGAACTTTGCAAATGTACATTGTTCTTACCTTTGCAGAAGCTGCTAAAGGTGCACTATTCCCTTTTGAAAGGGGTTCTATTATATTTTTACAATCCATATTTCTGCAGTGAATTTCTCATCTATGAAAAATTATTTGAAATCACAAATTCAGTGCAGCATGGACTTTTTATATAGTGAGGGAATGTGCTCGCAGAACAAGAACAGGGAGAGATTTCGCGCTCCCTTCATTTTCCATGTGCCCTGGATAGCTTCAGAAATGGAGACAGATAGGCTGATTTAAATCCAGATTTTGTGTTTATTTTAAGTAATTTTCCTTTTGTCAACTTGTGTTTGTCAGTGGTGACAACAAATGTCCTCAATGTTTGGACTTTCACTGGAGAAAAGAATATCTATGCATTACACAATTAATTTTTAAGATCATGTTTCGTTAAATTCCTAATTTTATTTACTTTAAGCAGCTCCCATGTGTTTCTCACCCCCCCCCCCCGCCCCTTTAATTCCAAAATGCAATTTTAGTAACTCAAAATAACTTTTGGTTCTAGGCAAATTTATTGGCGGGGGGGGGAAGAGGGCGGAGGAAATGTAGGTTTTCCCCATAATTTTCTATTTTGGATGGATTTGGCTTGCTACTAATACTTGGACATACTTGATATATCAGTGGGTATGTACACTCTAACCTTCTTCAGCTGGTCCATGTGATACTATTTGTCATGTTGGTGTCAGTCTGTTGTTAATTTCTGAGTCTGATTCCACCAGTTTTGTTTTATGACTGTTACACAAACCAGGATGCTATATTTCTTTGTTAATCTCCAAAGACCTGATTGCAAGCACTGCTATTACACTGAAGCACAGAAGCGGAACCTCTGAATAAATTGTGGATTGTTTACAGTGACTGGAACTGCAAAGGGGCCTTTCTTACCATGGCAAGCTGTTGCCAAAAGATTACTCTTTTGTATTGATAACATTGATGTGTGAATCCACTAATGTGTGGTGGGACACAATGTAAATGGAGGTGCGGGTCTGCATTTGAAACATGAGTAATAGTTTGAAGTATTGTAATAAGTGTAACTTTTACACATTTTGACTACCTTGCAGGCTGGCTGGCTTTGTATAAACTTATTCTCTGGTTTCCTACATGTTGTAAATAATTATAGAAACATAATTTCCTTATAAATAAATGTACAAATATTCCTTTTGCTTTCATCTTTTTTCTTCAGCTCTATCAGATAACTTTCTTGGGTACAGCACATGCACCTGGGGTGGGAATGGTGGCCACCTCTGTCTAGCCCTTAACTTGGTGTTTTAACAGACACAGACTTTGGTGAAATATTCTTACTAAGAAAAGCCTTTAAAAAGGTTTTAAAACCTTAACCGTTTTTAATGGGACACAACTTGAAAATCACTTTTCTGAAAATGTACCTTTTTATTGTTACAGGTTGCTAACTGGACATTAGCTGTAGCTTATTTTTTCCATTTGACAGAACTTTGCGTGTTGTCAGTGCAAAGGAGCAGAAAAACAATGGGACACACATAGCACCTTTTAAAATAGTATCAGAAAATGGATTTTTTAAAACCAGTTGAACCATTTAGTTCTGCTCATTTGTCATAGCAAGCAATCTAGAAACAAAAAAAAGTAAAGGAAATTCTCCACTTAAACTTGGTCTACAATTTAAAAAAAAATAGAAGTTTTTGTTCTGTTCTATTTAGGTTCTTTTGCTACCATCATCACTGCAGTGTCTGAGCCCCTTTTGGTAGTGCATTAAGCAATGTGACTAACTTCTGTCCTGATTTTTCTTCTCTCTCTCATCCTCTGTACAAGGGCAGAATTGCGTATGCAGTGTAGTGCTTTGGATTGGCAGGGCTTTTATTATTGGTTTTGATTTTATTTATATATATGTTCCTGCTATGCTTAGAGCAACATATCTTACCACCTACTTATAAAACCAATTACCATAAATTATTTTTAATAAACCCCACTTCTGCAAATGATTAACTTTAAGAGGGTGAATAGTCCCACTGAAATCAAAGTCAAGGGGACTAGTCTCTGGGTCTAATAGTTTCCCAGTGTTTTTAAATCTGACCATACCCATGTTTACTTGTTGCTAATTATAGCGAGGTAGCTAAAAACTAAATCTTTTTACTTTTAATTAGTAGCAGAAATGTACAAAAGCCAGACACTGGCGGAGTAAATTAAATGCTTAGATGTTGTGGGGTGGCTGGGGAAAGGAAGTGAGTTTCAGCTGTAGAGCATCACCCCGCTGACCGGCCTGACCACCTATTCAAGTTATACACAAAAGGCTGCTTTTCAATAGAAGATGGTGTGAGAGAAGAATCGAGGAAGGTAAGCGATTTGCCCAAAGGATAAAGGCCCGGCAGCGAAGGACTCGGGGACAGTCCCTCTTCCCCTTTGGGTGTAGCGCTGCCCTTGCTCCTCATGCACCCCACACACGGAAGAGGCGGGCCCAAGCGCGGGCGGGGCCTGAACCGCTCGCACGGCCTAAGGCGGCAGAGCCGCTGCCGCCGCCATTTTGGTTTGCTCTGAGAAGGGGCCGAGGCGGTGTGCCGGTGCTGGGCCGGTGGGGTCCTGCCCTCCGCGGGCCCTGTCAGTGCGGGCGGGAGGATGCGACGCGGAGAAGTCCGGCGTCCCTGACACGGTGCGTGGGGGGGGCAGCGCTTGCGCGTTTTGGGGTGCGGGAGATGCAGCCCGTCTCGGACCGGGGCGTGGAGAGCCGGTGGCTCCGGCCCGCTCCACCCCCTCGCGGCCGGGTCCTGACACTCTCTTCTCTCCCTGCAGGCGGCGGCGCTTTCCCTGGCGCCGGGGGACATGGACTCCGGAGCCCGCCAGGGCGGTGGCGCCTTAGGACAATCCCGCGAGTATAAATTGGTGATGCTGGGAGCTGGCGGCGTGGGCAAGAGCGGTGGGTGTCTCGGGCCTGCCGGGGTGTGGCGCCCTTTGGCTCGGTACTCGGGGGGAGAGGCTGTCCCGTGGGACGTCCCCTGGCCCCGAGGGCCGGTCGCGGTGGGGACCTCTGGCTGGCACCGATGCAGGCGCTGAGTCAAGGTCCCTAATGGGGCAAAGCTTTAGGCCAGGGGTCGGCAACCTTTCAGAAGTGGTGTGCCGAGTCTTCATTTATTCACGCTAATTTAAGGTTTTGCGTGCCAGTAATACATCTTAACGTTCTTAGAGGTCTCTTTCTACAAGTCTGTGATACATAACTAAACTATTCTTGTATGTAAAGTAAATAAGGTTTTTACAATTTTTAAGAAGCTTCCTTTAAAATTAAAATGCAGAGTCCCCCAGATGGGTGGCCAGGACCTGGGCAGTGTGAATGCTGCTGAAAATCAGCTTGCTTTGGCACCCGTGCCATAGGTTGCCTACCCCTACTTTAGGCTTTAATCTCAGTCGCTGCTGAGCGCAGAGGCCCCCATGGGTGAAGAATGGGTTTGCTCGCTGCTGTACTGTGGAGGTACCCACTGTAAGGGGGACAAGGTGTATGACAGGCCTGCACAACTCGTAAAGAGGCGAGGGCCATATTACTCCAAAGAAAACAGCTGAGGGCTGAACCCCCCCAGCCCCGCGGAAACCCCCCCCCCCCCCCCCAATGCTGCCCACCCCGTGGAAACAACCCCTCCTTCCCCAGCGCTGGGGCGTGGAAGCCTGTAGAGGGGGAAAGAAACAGCGCGCATAGGGTGACCAGATCACAGCAGTAAAATAGGACCCACCCCCTCCCCACTCGGCCCCATCATCACACCCCTCTTCACCCCCCTCCGGGTCACTATATTACTGCACACAACAGTCCATCAATGCAGTTGTAGATAAATCTCTGCGTTATGCAATTTTGTATAACTTTTATATGACTTTGTATTGAACCTTGGTAATATGTTATAGCGGGCCCCTAAGGTAGTATAATTAAGGTAAAAGAAAAATGTCTTTTTGCTGGAAGTAGAATAAGATCTTCCCCCCACTTTGTATTCAATTGCCCTGTTGAATGAATGAGGAGGGCGTGGAAGGCAGGCACCTCCAGACAGCTGCAACCCCTGGAGAGGGGATGGGAACCAGACCAAGGACAATCAAACTTGTCAAGTGGGCTGACTAGAGAAGAGCAGACATACTGATGGCCTCGGGGGTTAGAAGCAAGCACCTTCCTTTGGGAACACCCTCTTTGCAGCATTGGGACAACCCAGAGACAAGCAGCAAAAAGGACCAACGGACATAGTCCCAGATTTTGAATCTGGGAGATTGGTCGCCAGCTCACCTGCCTGCCCGCTGCTGGCCTCTTACCTCCTGCCGCTGCTCCTGCTGCTGGTTCACCCTCACTCCCCAGCCTGCCACTGGCCTCTTCACCAGCCCGCCCACCCGCCGGCCGGCCAGCCGGCTGTTGGCTTGCCCCACCCCGTCGCTTGCCTACTCACCTCCCCCCACGGGCCGCCCGGTGAGCCCACCTACTCACCCCCCCATGGGCCGCACAGTGAGCCCACGCGGGCCACATGCGGCCCCCAAGTCTCATGTTGTGCAGGCCTGGTGTATGAGATAATATCTTTCATTGGACCAACTTTTGTTGGTGAGAGACAAGCTTTTGAGTGACACAGAGCTCTTCAGGGGGATAGTCTGTGCTTTGCTTCACTGTAGAGGCCACCTACATAAGGGTTGGTTTGAGATTTTTAAAAATATATCTTTCCCCAGCTCCTGCCTTTGTATTCTCAATAATTGAAAGTATATGTGTGAAAATCCTTGATTAGGATTGATTAAACTGTAATACAGCAATCTCTGTTAAATTTAAGAGTTATTATTTGAGGGGTAAGGATCCTAAACACTGCAGAGTTCTAATGTTATATCTATAAGACATTGTTTAATTTATTAAACCATTTTAAGATGGTAGTCCTATAGTTGAAAATAATAGGCAATAGGTGAGAATATAGTTCGCAATCACATACTGGGGCAGTTTCGGGTTGCCGCGCCCCCCCCCCCCCCCCCCCCCCCCCCGACACACACACACACACAAAGAGTTTGGGTGTGGAAGGGGGCTCGGGGGTTGGGGCGCAGGAGGCAGTGTGGGCTCCAGGAGGTATTTACCTTGGGGGGCTCCCCGGAAGCAGTGACGTCCCTCCCATGGCTCCTAGTCGGAGGTGTGGCCAGGCGGCTCTGCATGCTACCTCTGCCTGCAGGCACCACCCTCACAGCTCACATTGACCATGGTTCCCAGCCAGTAGGAGCTGTGGAGCCGACGCTCAGGGCAGAGGCAGCACACGGAGCTCCTGGCTGCGCTTCCGCCTAGGAGCCAAAGGACATGTCACCACTTTTGGGGAGCTGCACGGAGCCAGGTAGGGAGCCTGCCAGCCTTGTCCGCCGTACCCCCCAGCACCAGTGGGGGTACCCCCCCCCAGGCACCCACGGCACCCCCAACCTCCTCCTTCCCCCCCCCCCCCCCCCCGTCCCCACCATGAGCAACCGCAGCGTCCCCGGGTGGCAGCCCAACCCCCGAGCACCCAAGATTCTGTCAGGGGTATATAGTACAAGTCATGGACAGGTCACGGGCCATGAATTTTTGTTTATTGCCTGTGACCTGTCCATGACTTTTATTAAAAATACCTGTGGCTAAAACGTAGCCTTACTGATAAGTACATTTTACCATATCGCCTTTGAGATTTAGGGTGAACAAAATGTGCATTTTCCTTATGAAGTGCTCCAATTTTTAGCAAATGCCAAAATAGTATGCCAATTGTATCATTTAAATGTTTATGTGTAATCGGTAATTCTCTGTCCATTATCATGTCCCCACCTACATCTGTGAGGTTAGTCAGGAGGTCTGGAAATCACTTGTGTAATTGTAGTTATCCAATGTTAATTTTCAGCTATGACCATGCAGTTCATCAGCCACCGGTTCCCAGAGGATCATGATCCTACCATTGGTAAGAAAAACCTCTCCAACATCTGTCTTTGCTTTGAAAGTTAAAAAGTAGTTTTAGTGGAATCATTTACCATGAACCTTATACTCTAAAGAAAACCAGAAACTCGGCTGCAAGGAAAGCATTCATAATCATGTCAGTAATAGCTAGACAAGTTGTTATGAGTCCAAAGTCTGCGAAGAGGATTATGAGCTGCGCTAGGAACGGGACTAATGGCCAGATCTTTACAGATAATTCTGCTCATACAACATTAATTTCTGAGGAATTGTGCAGTGGCGCAAAATTCCCCCAGGTGTAAACAGCAGATACTAAAGTTAGACATTTTAAAATCAGCAAGTCCAGATAACTTTCATCCAAGAATTTTAAAAGAGCTCTCTGAGGAGCTCGCTGGACCATTCATGTTGATTTTAATTAAGTTGTATAACAGTAGGGAAGTTCCAGAAGTCTGCAAGAAAGCTAATGTTGTGCCAGTACAGTAACTCCTCACTTAAAGTCGTCCCGGTTAACGTTGTTTTGTTCTTACGTTGCTGATCAATTGGGGAACATGCTCGCACCTGCTTTGTCCACTGCTTGCAGGAAGAGCAGCCCGTTGCAGCTAGCTGGTGGGGGCTTGGAATCAGGAAGGACTGGCAGCCCCCCATCAGCTCCCCGCTCCCCCAAGTTCCCTGTGCTGCAGCTGCCCAGCAGGCTATCAATTGTCGTGGGTTCAGCTGTCACACCCCCCCTCCCCCCCCCCCCCCCAGCCCTCCGCCATGTGCTTTTTGCTCCTGCCCTTTGCCTTGGAGCTGCTCCCAGAGACTCCTGCTTGCTGTATGGGGGGAGGGGAGAAGGCGGGGGGCTAATGTTAGGGTGTCCCCCTGCTCCTGCACCCCACTTACCCCTTTTCCATAGAGCAGGGGGGACATGACAGGCGCAGGACGGAGGGAACTTCCAGGGAGCTTCCAGGCAGCAGCTGCGTCTCAGCAAGCTGATCTAATTAACAAGGCAGTGTACTTAAGACTGGGGTCAGCTACTTAAAGGGGAAATGCGCATCTCTCTCTCACACACACACAAGGTGTGTGTGTCTGTCTCCATGCCTGCTGCCTTGTAGAGTGAGGCTACATTAACAACGAGTTAACCCTTGAGGGCTCAGCCAAATGCTAGTTCATCATTTAGCAGTAAGGCGTTCCCTGGGAAATATCCCACCTTCTGACTTCACCACCTCAACCCAGCTTCACAGTCATCATCGCTGTGTACTATACCAGTATTAAATTGTTTAAAACTTGTACTGTGTGTGTGTGTGTGTGTATGTATGTGTGTATATATATACACACACACACACACACACACACACGTGTGTGTCTTTTGTCTGGTGAAAAAAATTTCTCTGGAGCCTAACCCCCTCATTTACATTAAATCTTATGGGGAAATTTGATTCGCTTAACTTTGTTTTACTTAAGTCACATTTTTCAGGAACATAACTACAACACAAAGTGAGGAGTTACTGTATTGAAATGGGATGACCTGGGTAATTATAGGCTAGTCAGTCTGACATCAATCCTGGGCAAGGTAATGGAATGGATGATATGGGAGTGGATTAATAAAGAATTTAAGTAGGCTATAATGAATGCCAGTCAACGTGAGTTTAAGGAAATTAGATCCTGTCAAACTAACTTAGTATCTTTTTTGATGAGATTACAAGATTGGTTGATACAGATAATACTATTGATGTAATATACTCTCACTTCCGTAAGGTGTTCGAGCTCATGCCTCTCAACGTTTTGATGAAAAAAACAGCAGTACAAAGTTAACATAGCACACATTGAATAGATTAAAAGCTGGCAAACTGATAAGTCTGAAAATGTAATTGTAAATGGGGAATCCTCACTGAGCATGTGTGTTTCTAGTAGGCTTCCGCAGGGACCTGTTCTTGGCCCTGTGCTATTTAACGTTTTTAGCAGTGACGTGGAAGAAAACAAAATCATCATTAAAGTTGTCTCATGTTACAAATTGGGTGAGTGATAAACAATGAAGAGGACACTAATACAGAGTGATCTGGATCACTTTGTAAACTGTGCACAAGCATACTATGTGCTTTAATACAGCTAAATGTATATAGGTAATCTAGGGGGACAAATATTGTAGGTCACACTGTCAGGATGGGAGACTCTATCCTGGGTAGCAGTGACTCTAAAAAAGATTTGGGGGGTCATTGTGGATAATCAGCTGAACATGAGCTTTCACTTCAATGCTTTGGCCAAAAGGGCTAATGTGATCCTGGAGTGCATAAAGAGTGGAATCTTGAGTACAAGTAAAGAAGTTATTTAACGCTGTATTTGGCACTGGTGTAGTCACTGCTGAAATACTGTATCCTGACCTGGTGTCCACAATTCAAGGAGGATGTTGAAAAATTGGAGAGAGTTCAGGAAAGAGCAATGAGAATTATGGGAATTAGAAAACCTGGCTTATAGTGATAGATTTATGTAGGTCAATCTATTTATCTTAATAAAGAGAATCTTAAGGGATAACCTGATTGGTCTATTCTCTGTGTGAAGAACAAATAATTAATAATGGATTCTTCAATCTAGCAGAGAAAGGTATAAAACAATCCAATGGTTAGAAACTGAAGCTAGACAAATTCATGCTGGAAATGAGGTATACATTTTTAACAGTGAGAATAATTAAGCATTGGAGCAATTTATAAGGGTCATGGTGGATTCATCATTACTGATAATTTTTAAATCAAGATTGAAAGCTTTATTTATAAAGGTGTACTCTAAGAATTATTTTGTGGAACTTCTATGGCCTATGTTGTTCAGGAGGTCAGACCAGAAAGGTGATCACAGTGGTCCCTTCTGGCTTTGGAATCTATGAATCAATTTCTCCATCTGTAAAATGGAGGTGATGATACTTTATCTCCCTGTAAGTATTTTGAGATCTACTAGTGAAAAGTGCTATATAAGAGCTAGGTATTATTGAGTACTTGCAGGAAAAAGTTAAGACTAAAATAAGTTCTCTACCAGGCACAATTAACAGACTAATAACAAAAATAAGAGTTCTTGATGACCATCAACTCTTCTGTCATACCTTTTTTGCTGTGCATTGTGATAGTTTTAGTCATATATTACTGCCTTTGTTTCCTTTTGTTATTGCTACTTTTTATAAATGTGCAGCAGATTAAAAGGAGGGGGAGAGTAACTGCCCAAAATGCTTCTGTTGAGCTAAATTATCTCTTGTGTGTGTTCCATTTGATTTTCCCACGTCTTTTGTCGAAATTATGAGTCGACAGATTCATCCTTCCACATACAAACCAGGAGAAATAGCAGAGCCAGCAACTAACTTTTCTTTAGTAGGCAACTCTAGAGGCATACATTCTTGAGTTTTAGTCATTTAAAACCGGTTCTCAAGTGGGGGACCGCGAGCCCTTTCACAGAGTCCGTGGGGCCCTACAGCTGAAACCCAGAGCCCGAGCCCTAGTGGCCGCACAGGACTGAATCTGGGAGATGTGGAGCTGAAGCCCTGATTTTTGGTGCCCCCCGCGGGGCTGAATCCCGGAGCCCCAAGCCCAGGTGCTCCCTGAGGAGCAGAAGCCCTGAGCTCCTGGGCAGAGTTAGGGACATGGAGGGTGTCGTCGCCGCCCCCCCCACAGGTAGCTCCACACCTCTGCCACATTTCGTCTCCCTGGCCAGGTCGGTGGCGGGAAGCCAGAACCAGGCAATGTGGAGCAGCTGCTCCTCTGGCTGGTGCCATGGAGCAGGCTCTCATCTCCTGCTGGTGCCTTAGATTGAAGCTGCTCCTCAGCTACCAGCCCCCTTTGCTCCCGCAGAGGCAGCTGGTAAGAGCGGCCTGAGTGGGAAGACCCAGCTCCGTGGCTGGCAGAGCCCTCCGGGAACAGGGACCACAGGGGAGTTCTCCCTGCACCCTGAGCTACCCCCCTGCCTGCACACAGCCCCAGCTACCCGCACCTTGAGCTACTCCCTGTCTGTACACAGCCCCTAGTTACCCCCTCCCTGCATCCTAAGCTGTTTTCAAACTTTTTGGGTACCCCCCCGCCGCCCCGCCCCTCCTCCCAACATGCTGGGTGGCTTGCTGAGGTGAATTGGGGTGGAGGTGGCACTCCCTCCCTGGATCCCACCATGCAGAGGTGGCTCTAGACCAGGGGAGGGCAAACTTCAGCCCGCAGGCTGGATCCGGCCTGTCAGGGCTTTCAATCCAGCCCATGGGCAGGCAGCCTGCGTTAGCCCCGCTGCCACCCCAGAGCTGCTCGAGGTAAGCGGCGCCGGGCCAGAGCCCGCACCCCAACCCCCTGCCTTAAGCCCCTTCCCTCCTCCTCCTGCACCCCAACCCCCTGCCGTGAGCCCCCTCCTGCACCCCAGCCCCTTGCCCAGAGCCCCTTCCTGCCCCAGCCCTACATTCATAGCCCTGCATACAATTTTGCCACCCAGATGTTGCCCTCGGGCCAAAAAGTTTGCCCACCCCTGCTCTAGTCTGGCCAGTTACTTGTTTTCAAGAAGGTTTATGTCTCTCCCACTACTTTTTACCCCGCCCCTCTCACGGCATCACTAACTTCCATGCTGAGAGAATTTGCCTCAGCAAAGAAAATACGCCAAACCAGTATCTACAAAGCACCACGCATGGGTGGTGAGTGAACCCCCGGCTCGGAGAGCCTAGTCACTGGCCTGGACCACCCCTTCTGCCTGAGGTCCTGCCCCTCCCGCCAGTGCCCAGAGTCCCGTCCACCCCTACTGGCGTGGCAACCAGCTTCCCTCTTCTTCCTCCCCAGTCTGCCCAAGTGCCACCGGCCCCGGAGCGCCAGGTGGGGAGCTGGCGGCAGGCGTCCCCCCCCCAAGCCCCAGAGTGCAGGGCGGGTGAGCAGGCGTTGCAGCCTCTTTCTCCCCCCACCCAGCCCCGAAGCGCCAGGCAGGTGGCGTGGCCCAGTGTCCCTCCCCCAGCCCCGGAGTGCAGGCCAGCCCCCATTAGCCCCCCAGCCTGGGGCTCTGGCCACCGGGGGGGAGGGGAAGAGTCCCCCGCAGCATACAGCCCGGGAACAGGAAGCAGGAAGGGGTCTGGGGGTGGAGCAGGGCCACGCAAGGCTATTTGGGGAAGCACAGCCTCCCCCCGCCTTCGATACCCACCGCCCATGGCACCATGATTTTTTCAAAATCCTATAGGATATTACCGTTATTTATTATTTGTATTACTGTGGCGCGTAGGAGCCTTAGCCATAAATCAGGATCTTCTGCAATCTTTGTCTCCAAATAAAGTGTTGTTGCTAGCTTTAAGATCTTCTGACACTAGTTGTCTGTTTTATTCAGTCTACATCTTTTGGAGTTGTCACTCAGCCCATTAGTCATGGTAGGAGAATTTGATCAAACGGAAAGGAGAACTTGCTTTTCTTTTCAGGTTCTTATAGTGTGCCCATGACAGTAACATCTGAGCACCTTTTGGTGATGTTTTTAAAACTGGGTGAGTTTAATTTGGAGGGAAAAATCTGTTTATCTTTCTAAGGCCTGGTCTACACCTGAAACTCAGGTCAGCCTAGCTATGTCTCACAGGACGGTGACAAATTTCATGCCCTATGCAACATATTTAGAATGACTTAACACACCTCCATTGTAGATGCAGTTAGGTTGACAGAAGAATTCTTTCATCAACTTAGTTACTGCCTCACAAGAGGGTGGATTTACTTTGGTGATGGAAACACCCATTCCGTTGCTGTAGTCAGTGTCTACACTACAGCGGCATAGTTGTGCTTGTTGTGTAGACATACCCTTAGTAATTTATCCTGTTTTAGGAAATTGGCAGTGCTGTTGGTGGCTGCTATTAGGATTATTTTATTTTATTTGCCTGTTCACCTCAGTTGGGAAAGTCCCATTATTCTGGTCTTTATTAAGGTGCACAAAACTGAATTCTTAGATTATTACAATTGATCTTATAAAGTATTTTCCGTTGCTTTATATCAAATGCTCAGTAGTAGTATTTTGTTGTATGCATGAGGTAGGTACTGTAATTTTACTGAACTTCTGTTACTCCCACCCCCTTCTAAATCCACAGAGGATGCTTATAAAATACGAATACGGATTGATGATGAACCTGCAAATTTGGACATTTTGGACACAGCAGGACAGGTATGTGAGCAATAAAAATATGAATAGGATGGAACTAATGGCCAGGCATATTCACAGAGATCTTTTAAAAATGTAGTGTCTGTCTCTATCTTTGTTCTAATTTTGTCTTCTGAATTATCCCATTTCCCCAACATATTGTATTTGTTGGTAGCCACAAAATCTGCATTTGTTTTGTACTCTGTTTTATTGTTTCCCCATTTTTCCATTGTTCTTTTTTATACTTAATATATACAGACTAAGAGGTGCCAGAATTCTTACCCATTCCCTGAAGCAACAGAAACTCATGCCTTTCATTTGCTTCGTATATTGGTTCCAAATTTTCACAATATTTTGTTTGATGTGTTAAAAATAGAAAGAAAACAAACTGTTCATAATGTTATTTTAACTCTGTGACTGCGACATGTTGCACTTTTAGTTGTGTATTTCAGGTGTTTGTTATATATCACATAGGGAGAATACATAAAATCTCTAGTTTTTTCCAGTAGACCATGTGTGACATAAGCAAACCGGTATGTTGCATGGCATATAGCTGTTATTAGAATGGATAGAGGGTTGCCAGTGACAAGATGATCAATAGCTGCTGAGCTTGTACAAGAATTGAAATAAAACTTTCTTTCTAGGCAGAGTTTACAGCCATGCGGGACCAGTACATGAGGGCAGGTGAGGGATTTATCATCTGTTATTCAATCACGGACCGCCGCAGTTTTCATGAAGTGCGAGAGTTCAAACAGCTCATCTACCGTGTTCGGCGCACTGATGACACTCCTGTGGTTCTTGTGGGGAATAAATCTGATCTGACACTGCTACGACAGGTAAACTACCCAAAGCAGGTCAGGCGGTGTATATGTTAAAACTAGGGCTGTCTGTCAAGCCATTAAAAATATTAATCGCATTTGTTAAACAATACTAGAATACCATTTATTTTAATATTTTTGGATGTTTTCAACATTTTCAAATATATTGATTTCAGTTACAATACAGAATACAAAGTGCACAGTGCTTACTTTATATTTATTTTTTATTACAAGTATTTGCACTGTAAAAAAACAAAAGATAGTATTTTTCAATACACCTAATACAAGTATTGTAGTGCAGTCTTTTTATCATGAAAGTTGAACTTACAAATGTAGAATTATGTACAAAAAACCTGCATTCAAAAATAAAACAATGTAAAATTTTAGAGCCTGCAAGTCCACTCAGTCGTCCTACTTGTTTAGCCAATTGCTCAGACAAGCAAGTTTGTTTACATTTGCAGGAGATAATGCTGCCCACGTCTCGTTTGCAGTGTCACCAGTAATGAGAGCAGCCATTCTCATGGCACTGTTGTAGCTGGCCTTGTGAGATATTTACATGCCAGATTCATATGTCCCTTTATGCTTCAACCATATTCCAGGGGACATGCATCCATGCTGATGATGGGTTCTGCTTGATAACAGTCCAAAGCAGTGCGGACCGATGCGTGTTTATTTTCATTATCTGAATCAGATGCCACCAGCAGAAGGTTGATTTTCTTTTTTGGTGGGTCAGGTTCTGTAGTTTCCACATCGGAGCGTTGGTCTTTTAAGACTTCTGAAAGCATGCTCCACACCTCATCCCTTTCAGATTTTGTAAGGCACTTCAGATTCTTAAACCTTGGGTTGAGTGCTGTAGCTATCTTTAGAAATCTCGCATTGGTACCTTCTTTGCGTTTTGTCAAATCTGCAGCGAAAGTGTTCTTAAAATGAACAATGTGGGTCATCATCCGAGACTGCTATAACATGAAATATATGGCAGAATGCAGGTAAAACAGCCGGGGACATACAATTCTCCCGTAAGGAGTTAAGTCCCAAATTTAATTAACACATTATTATTTTTAACGAGTGTCATCAGCATAGAAGCATGTCTTCTGGAATGGTGGCTGAAGCATGAAGAGGTATACGAATGTTTAGCATATCTGGCACGTAAATACCTTGCAATGCTGGCTACAAAAGTGCCACGCGAACGTGTATTCTCACTTTCTGGTGACGTAAATAAGAAGAGGGCAGCATTATCTCCTGCTCTGAAGTTTTACATTGTTTTGTTTGAGTGCAGTTATGTAACCAAAAAAAATAATCTACAAAGTTGCACTTTCACAATAAAGAGATTGCACTACAGTACTTGTATGAAGTGAACTGAAAAATACTACTTACCATTTTTACAGTGCAAATATTTGTAATCAAAACTATACACTTTGATTTCAATTAAAACACAGAATACAATATATATGAAAATGTAGAAAAACATCCAACACATTTCAATTGGTATTGTTTAACAGTGCGATTAAAACTACGATTAATTTTTTGAGTTAATCGCATGAGTTAACTGCCCTACTTAAAACATAATGTTGTTTATCCTAAGTGTATTTGCTTATTCCTTTTTCTTGAATTACAGTTTTTGCTCTTGGTTTAATGTTTAAAATAAATGTAATGTTGAAAGAGTGATGTGATGCAATGGTGGTAAGCACATAATGCAGGATCTCTAAAATGCATGTCGTTTTATTATGGAATAGTAATATCAAAAGTAAAGTTAATAGACATGACATAATCTCAAACTCCTCAGTTTTCAGCTTTGAAAACCTGGGTGTTTGCCACTAGAGTTTCTAACTCTTAACTCCCATTATGTTTTCCATTTATCTTATCCTGAAAGGAGAGTGCATCTGCACAGGGCATTAAACAGCACTTGAACAAACTTTGCAAATAGTAATACATTAGGAAGGGTTGTGAGTACATTGAGAACAGAGAAATAATAAAAGGGGATTTAGAAAGGGAAGAAAATAAAATAAGATCCAATTTGGGAAAGTGTTATTTTAGAACATTTGGGGAAGAATAATCCAAAATACAGATTCACTATAAGGGGAAATAATCTGGCAAATAGTAACCCTGAAATAGACCACAGGTAGTGGTTGCACAGGAAATTGAGTTTCCAGTGTGATATGAGAGCAAAATGCCATGGACATTGTTGGATATATATGCTGAGGAGTCATATCACAGGACAGGGAATCAATAGTCCCTTCGTACGGCTCCAGTGAGCCCATATTCTGAAATGTTGTGTTCGGTTCTGGGAGGAAAGATGGACAAGTTGGATGGCATTCAGAGAAAACCACCAAAAATCGCAAGTGGTGACTGATGTGAAGAAATATAACTTTTCTATTGACAACTTGGGGAGGTTGCATGTTGCCCTTCAGATAGTTGCAGGTTTAACACCAACAAGGGAGATTAATTATTTGATAAAAGGGTGTTTAAATACGAACTGAGAGAAAATTATGAATGGAAAAAAAATTAGTCTCAATATCTGTAAAATCATCCCGACTAAAATGTTTTAGTCAGTGGAATAGTCTTCACAGGAATGTGGTTGAAGCACCATAATTTTGGACAAAGGGCTATAAAACATGCAGTAGAGAACACTCCTACGCTGTCAGGGAAATGGATTAATTGTTACCTAATACATGTCTTGTCATTCCACCTCAACAATCGTTCTCATTTGTTTTTATTAATTTTTCAGGTCTTGAAAGATTAATAATCTGTTTGCATTTAGTCCTATTAAAAGCCTTTTCTATTTATTACTTGCATAGTGCCAAAGGTGTACGCTTTATTTACAAATGCAGATTATGACCCAGTCCCTACCTCAAGGAGCTGGATGTCTTACGGATATAGGATGCATTACAAATGTTTAAAAGATCAGGTGAATGACTAGGAGTAAACAAAAGTGTAGAGAAAAGTGGATTTTAGGCAGAGATTTCAGAGAGATGCATGGAAAGGGGATGTTACAAAAGAGCAAGTAATGTGAAAGAATGCACATGGTTAAGACTGAGAGGAACAGGCAAAGGGAGTAGAAAGAGGGAAGGAATGGACACTTTTTGCTTTGTTGACAAATATGTACTTTGTTGAAGGTCTCCAAAGAAGAAGGCTCAGCTTTAGCACGAGAATTCAGCTGCCCTTTTTTTGAAACTTCAGCCGCGTTCCGCTATTATATCGATGACGTATTTCATGCTCTTGTGCGAGAAATCCGTAGGAAAGAGAAGGAAGCAGTAATGGCCATGGAAAAAAAATCCAAACCCAAAAGCAGCGTATGGAAAAGACTAAAGTCACCATTCCGAAAGAAGAAAGATTCAGTGACCTGAAGGGGAGGGAGTGTATCTGTCAAACTGTGAACTGAAATATGTAATCAAAGCAGTCCAGTGTCCTACATCATGCTTTTTCTCTATTTTTTGACTATTTGAAAAGGAAATCTAACTATTGGGAGTTTTGTGGGGGCTGCGATTTACGTTGTTGTTGTTTAAAGTAATCTTCCCCCAATTTCAGAATGTTTGGTCTGTGACACAGCAGTGGGTTTTACTTTTGTTTACTGTCACTTTCTGACTTGGATCCAGCAAATGTCATTGATATAGTTGGTTGCAAATGCTGTTACGTATGTTCCTGCACTTTTGAATGTTTGTCTTAAGGGATCTCCGCATAATGAAAACTGAACCATGTAGAATGTCTGAACTTTTACTTATAGCCTAACTTAATTAAGTTTTTTTTTCTTCTTCCCCTGAAGGATTGCACAACAAAGTTTTCTGGAAAAGTAATTCACAATGTATGAGAGAGCTTGTCAAGATCAGTGTTAAAAGTAATGTTTGTGAAGCACATGTAGCAGACTAATGGAACAAACTGCGTGCACATGTCAGTGAGAAGAACTCATGCTGAAATTGCTTTATGTTCTGATTGTGCATTTTTCCAACAAACGAGTAATGATGGACTCCATGTGCATGTTTATCTAAAAGTAATTATAAGAAACAAGTGTAATGCAACAGTATAGTTTAGATTTTAAACAAGTCAGGAAAATTTAAAATTATGATTCCCATGGCAACCGTAACTTGAGAACATTTCATGAATATGTAGCATTTTCTTAATGTATATAGTGTATTCTTGTACTGCCATAGTATAGTATGTGCAATGTGATAGAGTTGCAGTGGCTCTAGGAAACTAGAGCTTTGACTTTCCTGACTTGCATGCTTAAAATCTTATCTGTAATGTTGCATTAGCTTATGTATTTGCATTAAATTTTACATTAGTTTCTTAAAGAAGCCATTATTGTTAGACTGAAGCCTCAAACACAAATTCATTAGATTTTTTTATGCTTTGAGGCTCTGTACCCCACACTGCCCTGTGTTGTAGAGAGAGAGTGTAAAATTAGAGATTGCTGGCAATAGGACCTAGCAAAAATAACTCCAAGCCTGGTGAGACTTTTCCATTGCAGGTAGGTGAGGAGATGAGGGGAAATACAGTCCTGAGAATGATATATACATGGATATCCCTACATATACACACACTCACATGTGTATATGTAGATATTTGTGCCCAGTGATCATTTACACTGGTTAGGAAGCTGGAGTTTTGTGAAGCACATTTTTCAAATGGTGCAAATTACATGTTCCTCATGGAGGACTATATATATGTCAGTTCTGAAGATTTTTTTAATCCACAATTTATTCAAGTTTAAAAATAGCATGAAAGATGCATTTTTTAAAGTAACATAATTCACACAGGTAACTCAGAAATGGCAAGAGAAAATTTAGGCTAAACATAGTTTCTCAGAAAATCACACTAAAAGCTGGAATTTAAAACAAGTGCTTCCTTGCCCACAAGTATAGTATCACAACTGTATTCTGTGATTGGTTTTGTCAGTAATAACGTTGACCATACTGGGTTGGTGTCAGATCTGTATTTTCAGCCTTAGTTTGACACACATGATCATTGTACATTCAGAGTTGGAATGCAGAGATGTTAAGATTTGTGTATAAAGGATCTAATGAAAGCAATAAATAGGGCAAATGGGTGAGCCCTCATGCTTTCCTTCACTAAACTGCTTAGCTTTTCCTGTTCTTTTGCCAACAGCATCATAGGAAATGTAAGCTTTTTAAATTTGATTTTCTGTGTAGGAAATCAGAGAAACTGATATAGAATTTTCGGGGGGGGGGGGGGGTTGTGTTTTTTTTTTTTTTACTTTTTTAAAACTGTGCACCTGGACTACAAAGTTGTATAAATCAGTTTCTGGGTTCTGTCTTATAAAGTTCCATTGCAAATCCACCTGTGTTGTGCTGTGCTGTGCCACAATCCATTACATGGGAAAAGTAGCTGAAAATAATCTAGAACATTTAGAATGTATTTTACTTGTTTGTTGCAGTGTAAGATGAAAGATTTTGTTAAAATTAACTATTGGGACCTTAATTTTTAAATCAGTAGCTATGGTAAAGGTATGCAACATTGCTCATGAAGTTATTCAGTATTGGAGTAAGTACTGTCTATAACCATAAGATAAAAATCCCAGGTAAGCCACACAACAGAAAACATCAGTGAAAAAATATAGAAATAGTGTGCACACACAAAGAAGGCTGTTTCTAATTAAAAGATGAGACAAAATCAGCTTTCTCTAAAAGTTAAACACCATTTTAATTCCTACTTCTTTTCAAGGATAGAAATTTGACTTGAAATTCTACTCGGCTACTAGTATGTTCAAAACTTGCAGGCATTAATGAAACGTAACCTGTGAGCAGCGATGAAAGCTAATGGGGCTAATCCTACTCTTGACTTCTGATAAATAGTGGGATTTCTGTGCCTTAAATTAGCTCTTTAACAAATTCAGTGTTTAGTGATTCCATTTGAGCCTGTTGCTTGTGGAATTAATAAATCTGAATAGCAAGCACTTTTTTACACAATGTTCAAGAAGATTGTTTTATTTTTGTCATATATAAATTTGTACACAAAGAAATGATTATTTCATTTGACAATACAGAATTTTTAATATAAATGTTTGTATTTTATGTTTTAATCCTAGGTGCCTAAGACTGTCAATAGAAAACATTGCGGCGGGGGGCTCAGAAATAAACCGAATGTTTGTAGTATGCTCATAACTTTTGGTGGATTTAGTTTACTAGCTGGAGGCTTAGAAGGTGATCTGTAAAACTAAATAACCATTTAAAAGATGTAAGGCTAAGAAGTACCATAAGAAGAGTTTGGTGCTACGACCTGCCTAAGATTGTGAGAGAATTTTCATTAATATAATAGTTCAGACTGGTATGTACTATATAAGAGTCTTTGAGTTGCCATGTTTTGACTTTTAGGGTTGGGAAGATAATGGTGTTTAGAAGGGTAAGCAGCTAAACTTTGGTCTGGAAAACTTGATATTAGCATACAGGAGAACTTAATCCTGTATTTCCCATTGTATCGTTTTCTTTGTGTATTATTTGCTCTTAGTTTTTACTAACTAACAATGGGGCAACTGTTTTGATACCCTTTTAGAAAAGGCAGGTTAATATTCTTTTTTTAATTGAAGCTATTGCACGACTCCTTTTTAACTTTTTAAAAACATCTAGTCCTTCACCAGTTTACAAGATTTATTTAATCTGATTTTTTTTGTTTTATGATAAATGAAAGGAAACTATAATCACCTTTTTTGTGTTGATAATCTGGGCTGGTTCTATCTGAACCCCTGTCTGATCCATATGAGCTCTCAAGTCCTCAGCCCTTCAGTTAGGCAGACACCAGTGTTCCATGATTCAAGTAGCATGAAGGATTTATGTAACAACATTTGTCTTCCTATTTTATTCTATAGAAGTTCTTGTACCAATCTTAACATGATAGTATGAGTGCCAGTAGCGCATTAAGCTACATGGCACGTCTCTCATGTGGTTTGCATTCTCTAAACGCTGTTGTGTGCAGTATACTGTTTGGAGTTTTAAAATAAATATATAAATGTGTTCATATTAAAGAAAGCGAAGTAAATGTAGTGTACTTTGAACGTGCAGAAGAAGATAGTGAAGT
The DNA here is from genome assembly GCA_033296515.1 of Macrochelys suwanniensis. Taxonomy (NCBI): domain Eukaryota; kingdom Metazoa; phylum Chordata; order Testudines; family Chelydridae; genus Macrochelys; species Macrochelys suwanniensis. The sequence goes on along the minus strand of CM065795.1, from coordinate 18,811,873 downwards.
TTGTGATAGTTCTTGGGTCTGGTGGGACTTTGTTCAGCAATTTGAGCAGCTTCTGAGAAAGTACCTTATCTTCTGCATGAACATTTTTTACTCTTGTGGTAGAAAATTCCACTGTGCTGAAGCAGCAGAGTTGTTAACTATAGTCCTTATCCCAAAGCTTTAGGTGATCTAGATATCCTGGGCCGTGGCAGTGGTACACCTTGAAGACAAGGATAGACACCTTGAACTTGACTCAGTATTCTATATAGAAAGCCAATGTAGAGAGCGGAGGCTAAATTTGATGTGCTTGCAGTACAGGCGAGTCGCATCTTAGGCGCATTTAACATGCGCGAATTCAGCTTTGTGCGGTCGGCAAAAACAGAAGAAAAAAAGAAAAATAACCATTTTAAAACGGCATTGGTACTGCAGGCAATTCCGTCCACCATTCAACTCAATGGCGTTTCACTATACGCGGTTTTTCGCTTTATGCGCTAACCGCGGAACGGAACCCCCACGTAAGATGAGACTTGCCTGTAGTTCTTTGAGTGCTTGTTCATGTCCATTCCAATTATGCATGCACGCGTCACGTGCACGAACATCGGACACTTTTTCCCTTAGCAGCCCCCATTGGGACTGCAGGGGAGCCCCCTAGAGTGACGCCCTTATGGCGGTGTATATAGTACCCTGATGGCCCGACCACACTTCAGTTCCTTCTTACCATCCGTGAAGGCATTGGAACATAGAATCATAGAATCTCAGGGTTGGAAGGGACCTCAGGAGGTCATCTAGTCCAACCCCCTGCTCAAAGCAGGACCAAACCCAATTAGATCATCCCAGCCAGGGCTTTGTCAAGCCTGACCTTAAAAACCTTTAAGGAAGGAGATTCCACCACCTCCCTAGGTAACCCATTCCAGTGCTTCACCACCCTACTAGTGAAAAAGTTTTTCCTAATATCCAACCTAAACCTCCCCCTCTGCAACTTGAGACCATTACTCCTTGTTCTGTCATCTTCTACCACTGAGAACAGTCTAGATCCATCCTCTTTGGAACCCCCTTTCAGGTAGTTGAAAGCAGCTATCAAATCCCCCCTCATTCTTCTCTTCTGCAGGCTAAACAATCCCAGTTCCCTCAGCCTCTCCTCATAAGTCATGTGCTCCAGCCCCCTAATCATTTTTGTTGCCCTCCGTTGGACTCTTTCCAATTTATCCACATCCTTCTTGTAGCGTGGGGCCCAAAACTGGACACAGTACTCCAAATGAGGCCTCAGCAGTGCCGAATAGAGGGGAATAATCACGTCCCTCGATCTGCTGGAAATGCCCCTACTTATACAGCCCAAAATGCTGTTAGCCTTCTTGGCAACAAGGGCACACTGTTGACTCATATTCAGCTTTTCGTCCACCGTAACCCCTAGGTCCTTTTCTGCAGAACTGCTGCCCAGCCATTCGGTCCCTAGTCTGTAGCAGTGCATGGGATTCTTCCGTCCTAAGTGCAGGACTCTGCACTTGTCCTTGTTGAACCTCATCAGATTTCTTTTGGCCCAATCCTCTAATTTGTCTAGGTCCCTCTGTATCCTGTCCCTACCCTCCAGCGTATCAACCACTCCTCCCAGTTTAGTGTCATCTGCAAACTTGCTACGGGTGCAGTCCACACCATCCTCCAGATCGTTGATGAAGATATTGAACAAAACCGGCCCCAGCACCGACCCTTGGGGCACTCCACTTGATACCGGCTGCCAACTAGACATGGAGCCATTGATCACTACCCGTTGAGCACGACCATCCAGCCAGTTTTCTATCCACCTTACCGTGCATTCATCATCAACATGCTCTCTCGCTTGCGAGTGAACGCTGAGCAATTTAGTCTTTCTAGTTAGAGTTGTTCTTGGATAGTTTTACAAGTTAGATAGATACAGTTTTTAGTTACAGGTGTCTGGGAATTAGTTCCAGCACCAGCCTTGGGCTGCGGGGATTTAAAGCTTGCACCACTTGCCTCAAGCCTGTGCCCAACAGCGACCCCCACGACTCCTGCCTTCGTTGTCTGGGGGAACTGCATCAGGCTGACCGCTGCAAAATCTGCTAGGCTTTCAAGCCACGCATGAAGAAAGAGACTTTCGTCTTAAGCAGCTGCTCATGGAGGCTGCGTTGCAACCAGCGGCCCCAGACCGCCCAGTACCAGGCCTGAGCTCCTTGGTGAGAAGTGCCCCTGCATTGGTGCGCAACTCAGCACCGCCCGGATAATGTTTTTCGAAGTGAGACTACACAATAAATGCACATGAGACGGGAAGTCTTAGAACTCGATTTGCATTGTAGCAGCTAAGCTACTAGAGGGCCTTTTTAAATATGAATGGCTAATAATCTTAACATCTGACTTTTTTTTTTTTTGCTGCTGATGGCTTATCAAAAATATCTAAAAGCAACATGAATAATAGTGAAATATCAAAGCCTACGAGTACAGAATAAAAATTCTAGAAAGGCTGTTTAAGGTGCATGACAGGCAAATGACTTGGGTTTAAGATTATTAGATTTACTCAAGGAGAAAGCGCTGGTCCAAAGAAAAGGACATGCTTATCCTGTAATCTCACAAAGACCCAGAAGCCACCTCATCCCATATGCCATAAAACTTTCCAGAAAGTTCAGGTAAAGTCCGACTTAACAGGTTTTTTTTATTTTTCTCTTTTTTTTCTATTTCATGAACAATAAACTATTTCTGGTGTTATGGTACTGTATTCCCTGAGATCAGAAAGAGGAACCACTGCCTGGTCCCCTCTGGGATCCTCCTTAAATCAGACTTTGGAGTTTAATTTTTTTATGACTGTCATTAAAGCCTATATTCTCCACAAGACACAAATAGCAAGAGATTCCTGATCTGGAGTTTGTAATGAAGAAATAAACATAAATGAGTTACTGGGCTGATAAGAAACTTGTTGATGTGTAAGAGTTACCTGGGGTGGAAGTGTCAGGGGCAGAAAGGCTGAATTGTGCTCCCATTGAAGGCAATGGCAAAATTTCTATCTACTTGAGTGGGATCAAGAGCCAGACCCAAAGAAAGGAGGGAAATGAGTGATAGTTGAACTTTTTGTTTTTTTAAAACTGTTTCCCTTTTCAGTTTGTCAAACCCATTTTCTTTGTTTTTTATCTTCTGTAGACTGGACTGTTTCTGCTTCAGGTGAAGGGGATAAACACTGAGGTGGAATATTTGTTAATGGCAGGTAATGTGAGCACTAAGGGTATGTCTACACTACTTGCCGGATCAGCAGGCAGCGATCGATTTAGCGGGGGATCAATTTATCGCGTCTAGTCTAGACGTGATAAATCGACCCCCGAGCGCTCTCCTGTTGACTCCTGTACTCCACCGGCGCGAGAGGCGCAGGCAGAGTCAACAAGGGAGCGGCAGCAGTCGACTCACCGCAGTGAAGATGCTGTGGTGAGTAGATCTAAGTATGTCGACTTCAGCTATGTTGTTCACGTAGCTGAAGTTGCGTAACTTAGATCGATCTCCCCCTCCAGTGTAGACCAGGGCTCAGTAAGGAAGCCAAGAAGAGACGTGTTGAAAGGTTTTAATGTTTACAGTAGAATTGGTGGAAAATAACTAGTGATTATGCAAACATTTATACTTTGGCAGACAGCCATTATTAGCCAATCATTACACTTACTGTAGTTATTGAGATAATGGCAGGCAGTCGACACTGGTTAGGCGCTGAAACTCAGAACCAAAGTGCAGAGAACAGCAATAACTAGTGGAAAATGTAGTTGTTTCGATGACTAAGATCCCTGTTGCGAGAGATTTATTTTGATATGTGTATATATAACTGGCAGATTCATAGGTAATTGTGGTAGCTTCTTTGAAATTTAATTCATGCATCAAGTGCCAAATTGGACTGAATTGCACCATGTTATTACCAGTTTAATAAAAGCAGCTCCAAAAATATTTAATATATAAAGTCAGATGTTTGTTGCCAATTAACTTAAAAATTTCACCTGCACTTTTATGAGTCTTTGGTATCTGAGCATCTTCCAGTAGTGACATGAGTAACATTTATCACATGTGCATCATACATTGTCATCCTCCCCCCAGGGGGGCAATTTTGTGTGCAGTGTAGTGTTTTGTTCTGGTAAGATTTTTTTTTTTAAATATACATGCTGCTGTGTGTTTATATTAGCGAAGTCATGGTCAAATAAGTGCACTTTGCACTTGAAGCGGATGGTAGTGAGATTTGTGATGGTCCTTAGTTCCTGTGGCAGTCCCTTGGGAAAGCTGTCTCCTACAGACAAGCTTTCCCCATATGGTAGAAAATTCCATTGTGCTTGAGGAGCTGAATTGTTGACCATGGTGCTCATCCTGGACTTTAGGCAATCTTTTATATGTTCTGGACTGAGGCCATTGAGTGCCTTGAAGATGAGGATTGAGACCTTGAACTTAAATTGATATTCTGTGGGAAGCCAGTGAAACAAGGAGAGGACAGATTTAATGTGCTCACAGTAACCTATGTTGCTGGGGAGACGCATTAAAGTGTTGTGCTCTATTTGGCATTTCCTAAGGGCTGATGGCTTCATGCCCAGATATATTGTATTACTGTAGTCCAGAGGGGAGCTGATGGAGTGTATAAATGTGGCCAGTTCACTGTCCTTCAGGATTGACCAACATCTCTGAGCCAACCAGAAATGGTAGAAAGTGTTAGTCTTTTAGGGCTCATCTAGATGAATAGTTAGTGTGTGGCAAACTGAGACATAAATCTAAAATGAACTAGCATGACATGCACAAACTTCATGTGGACACTGCTACCATGCACTAAAAAATTATCTGGTACACACTGATATCCTCCTGGTTCAAAGCGACCAGCCCTTAAATGCAGGTTGGTGAGAGCTTAGTGTCAGGGCTAGGATTCCAGGAACACTCCTAAAAGACAGACGGAACTGATTAATAGCGGCTGTGTACTGTCAACAAAAGGAGCCTGCATCAGGACTGCAAACTCTCACGAGTGGTTTTTCTCTGCTTAGTAGCATCATCTGTCTTGCTTGGGTTCCATTCCAAACAGCTTTTGTTCATCCATGAGCTGATCTTGTCCAAACACTGGGCCGTGGTGGTGGTGATGTGTGATATAGTCATATGCAGTGAAGGGACAAGTAGATTTCATTACTTTGGTTTCTGCATTTGATATCGCTCAGCTATTATTTTGATGTTTTTCTTGTATGTGAGCTGTTGCTTCCTATGAAACATAGGTTATGGCAGGAACACAAATTTTAGAAATTAATTCATAAAAGTAGTTGGTGTAGTTATGTTTTTAAATGCATTTGTATTCTGATTTCTACAAACGGTCCACAGTCAGTAACTATTTAAAGTGAATCAATCTTTATTTGCACACTCAATGTGCGTTAACAAATTCAACATACAAGATAGCATTACATATTGTAGATTAGCATACAGTATTATGCAGTTTCACACATTTCAAGTTAGTTTTTTTCGCTTTTTAACTTTTTTTACCACAAAGTTGTAACTGTCCAAGTTAATTTTACAACAGAAGACACAAGGTAAAGAAAAAACACATCTGGGAGATGCCACGGTGAGGCAGCTGTCAGTAACTGTCAATTTTACACCAAAGAAAAATTATCTGCACATCTTCAGTTTCCCATTATTCCTGAGGAGTAATGGAGCTATTCACATCTGCCCAATAAGCCTAAGTTTATTTACCCTGAGCACTTTTCCTTGACAAGATGTTAGTCTTTCCTTTTTCAACTAAGGAATCGGAATAAGGAGATGATCTAGGCTTAAGTATACTTTTCACATTGAAGACAAAAAGGGAACCTCTTAGTTACTTTTGAATGGAATGTACACAATCATTTTTATAGTGGGGGAAGAATATGGAAGGAATAGTGACAGATCCTAACCTTTAACAATCAGATTGCTCAGTGCAAAAACCAGGTTTCAAATAGATCTACACCAGCTTCCAGAGGAAAAATCTATTCAGTTCATGGCTAAGTGCCACTAATAGAGTAAGAGCTACAAAGGAATTAAGACAAAGATCAAAATCTACTGTAACCTCAAGGAGGAATCATGTTCAAGATTGAGATGTCCTGGTAAATCATATGGGGGAAGCCCACACTGTATTTACTTCACTGCAAGACTTAGAAATATTGAGAGGACTTCAGTCTCAACGTCACTATTAGTCCCGGACCCATTAACAGCAACAGCTAAACTGAAACGTTCTCTTGAAGGGAGTTCCTACAAGCAACAAAAGCTGTCAGTGGAAAGATTCAGCTTTCCAAAGGCAGCTTGTCAGAAATTGCTGCTGAGAGATTAATGGGTGGTAAAACTTAGGTTGTTTGCCAACCCAGCAGCAGTTGCTCTATATTCTAGCTGGAGAGGAAACTGGAGGCTAAGGCATGCTCAGTTATTCTACTTTCAATAGTAAGAACATTGTGAGGATCATGTTTTTCCAACAGGGCTCTAAAATTCAGTGGTCTCAAGTACTGTAAACAGATACATGAATTTTTAAAAATTTACTTATGATACATTATTTACATTCCACAGGGCACAGAACAATGGCTGCATGGAAGCAACAAAATGAATACTGAAAACTTGCAGTCTTCTGTTTGCCTTTCTGTCCACTCAATTCTCCTTTGTTTTTAATGTGTAGTGTTTAAAAATAAACTCAAATCCCTGCAGAGGAGCTGTTTACTAGGTCTCTTGTTATAATTGTTTATGATCAGCTTGCCAATAATGTTTAAAATAAAAACTGACTTGTTATAGGAAGCCAAATCAGATTACTTTGTCAAGATGATATCTTGTACAAAAGTTTAGACCAGTATTTTTACAGCTTCCACCCTTTGTTTACCTTTACAGAACTTGGGTCCATGTCCTTCTGTACAAAGAAGTTGTTGACTATTCAGGCAAATGTTCTACAAAGTGCTACAAGTCACAGTTATCCAGTAATGTTTTTAAATTCCAAAGATGACAGTAGGCAAATTCTAATTCTTGGAAGCCAAAAACGTAAGGATAGTTCAGAATGCTTTGTACTTTCATTTGAGAGTTTAATTCATGTTTTGAGAAGACCGTTTTTTATTTTTTTAATGTAAATTAAGTCTAATGTTTTGAATACTGACTATTATAGAAACAAATCGTAAAATAGTACATCTAATATATTCTCAAGTCAAATGTGGAGGAGGCTATATCATTAATTATTTGATTATATTCATTAAAAGCCTTTCTCCAGTATAAAGTTTCCTGTCTAATTTCAGCTGTTTCACTGTCAGTCTAGAAGGAGATAATGCTCAGGTAGAATTCAAAATCCTTTTAGAGAATTAGCCTCAGTTGCCCTAAAATGAATCATACACATTTAGTTTATAATGTTCTGTATGGACCCTTTATACATACATAGAGTTGAATAAAATACAGTTTGTGCTCTGTGGGAATTTGGGATGCGCCAATTATTTATCCTGAACCAAGTCCCGTATGGCAAAAGCAAAGTGATCAGGTTGCTAATATTTCAATTTTAGATGTTTATACCTTCAAGCGTGACTTTATAGCTCTATAGCAAATACATCACAAAGGGAAATATTCCAATACCAGGTTACAAGGCATTTTTCTTAAAAGGAGAGAGCCATTCTTCCTTGTACCTCTTTGTACTATTGCTGAATTCTAAACCTTCATATATGGAAATGCGGTTAACGCTTACAAATCAAAGGACTGAACAGCAAGAATCTATGGGCAGATGAACTAATAAGAAACTAGAGGTTAAACAGCAGAATTCAGAAACTTTGGGAGAAGCCTAATAAAGAGAGGGCAGTTGTGGTGAATACCAGCAAAGACAGTTCGGCACAAACACAACTTCCATAGTAACAGATAATATTAAAATCTGCAACTTGATAGTGGTAAGTTACACTAATTTTAGTTTGTATTAGGCATGCAATAGCGTGATTACACTTACATATATTTGTGGTATTTTTAAATTTAATGCTTTTTAGAATTTTAGTGCCCTGCAAAATCACATCACTTGAGAACCAATCAGCTGCATCTTATGAAAGTTTAGTTCTATGACTAAAACAAGGTTTAAGTCTGTTCTATGAGCCAGCAGTCGCTGCTGTAGCCTCTGCTAGTATTCGCTCAGGCTGTGCCATTTGGCAATCTGCTTTCTGGGGTTCTCGCACACCTCTCGCCAGTGTTCCACGCCACCAGTGGTGATGCTGTGTGCTCCCAAAATCAGCCGACCTACCACCTCATTTTTTGTGGTGCGGTCGAAGTCGATGACTAGAAATTCAATGCTGATGTCAGGAAGGAGATCCACAGGGATATCATAAATGAAGGATTCATTGAAGATGGGATTCAAAGTGCACTTCTTCACATGGGTCTTCTTTTTTGCTATGCGTTTTCTGCCATAATAAACGTTCACCTTAACGTAGGGGTCTGCCAGAGAAAAGAAAAAAGCAAACCAATAACACAGCCTAATAATACTTTTTGTCTAAGATGTCAAGAATGAATTAAAGGTTAGACATCACAGCACCTCATACCTCCCTACACCTTGGCTGCCCTCCCAACCCTATGCCACTAATATCCAGCCATGACCATGGAAATCAGAGACTCTGAACAGAAACAGAAGTTCATCCTCCCATAAATATCTGAGAAAGTTTGTTTAAATCCTTGGTTCCCTTACAGGTGAAGAACCAAAGCGATGAATAATTCCCCAAATGAAAAGCTTGAAGAGGTCTATACAGGGAGCAAAAACATAAATAAAAAAGGAAGGGAAGTTTGTGCCCTTTCAGGCCTTCTTTATACTGGGTAAAGAAGCAAAAAAGGTTTTGTTTTAACTTCCTGCTTCCCAATCTCCCCCCAATCAAAATTTTTTTAATTATTTTGAGAGAAAAAAATGCTTATCTTCCTTGTGTTACTGGCAGTCTCCATGGCGGACTGGAGTAGAAGCTCTCTCATGCCTTATTTAGAAAGATAAGGAAGATTGGAATCTTTAGATTCATACATTTTTTTTAAAGCCAGAAAGGACCATTAAATCATATAGCCTGATCTCTTCAATAATAAGGCTTCAGAATTTCACCTAGTTTCCCCTGTATTAAGCCCAATAATTCATGTCTGACTAAGCATATCTTCCAGAAAGGCATCCAGTCTTGATTTGAAGACCTCAGGAGATGGAAAATCTGCATTTCTATTGGTTGTTTTTTTCTAATGGTTAATTTATCTTCACTGTACATTTGTACCTTATTTCTAATTTGACAATTTAGCTGGCTTTAACTTTCAGACAGTAGTTCTTGTTATGCCTTTCTCTACTAGTTGAAGGAGCCCTTTACTAACTGGTGTTTTCTCCCTGTGAAGGTACCTATATACTGTAATCAAGTAATAGCTTGATCTTTTGATAAGCTAAACAGATTGAGCTTTTCAAAAAAGGAGGATTAACATTTAGGAAGACACTTGAGTAAAATAGTACTATTGTCTATATGTCTCCAAAGATTGTGGTAATCTGTATCTGAACTGTTGAGTGGATAAATTACCCTATGCTAATTGCCATGATGTTTGGGAGACGGAAAGTTGAGCCTATTGTTTTCTCAGGCCAAGAGGCTGCTGGAAATGTATAAAAACCCTGGGACACGGTCCTCCTTCATCTCAGATCTGCTTTGGGTTTCAAGAAGGGGAAACCCTAAGCCATAAGAATTTAGACCCCCAGTCACTGACTGGGGCCACCCTGAATATGGACATTGGACTATAATCTATGGACTATTTCTAAAAGAACTTTTGGCAACTACAAACTCACCATCTTTGCTATGTATCTGGACCTCAAGACATTGAACTCAAGTCTATATGTATATTGATCTTTCAACCAACTCTCTTTTCTTTTTTAATACGTTTTAGTTTAATAAGAATTGGCGATAACTTATATCTTACCCAAAATACACGCTTATCATTTGACCTGGGTGTGTGGCTGATCCTTTGGGATTGGGAGAACCTTTTCTTTTATATGAAATAAGATTTTTCAGAATTCATCATCATATGTTTGATGTGTGTGTCTGGATGGAGGCCTGCAGCTAGGCACTTTAAGGGAACTGCGTTTGGCCTTCTGAGTAACCAGTGAGGTAATACAGAGGCTGTTTTGGGCTGGCTTGATAAATCTAAATATTGGAATATCCACAAGGTTTGGGGTTTGTCTGCCCCGTCTTGTTTGCAGTTCACCCTGATTGAGTGACCTCAGCTGGCTCCCACGGGCAGCACTGTTACAACAGGGTACTGAAGTCCCAAGCTGGCAGGGAAAACAGGCTCAGAGGTAGTCTCAGCACATCAGGTGGCAGTTCCAAGGGGGTTTCTGTGATCCAACCCGTCACACAGCTGATCAAGTAATCCAGAGTGTTCTAACTACCGTGTCCACATTAACATAGGTCTTCGGTATCTACAGATTTTTATCAACAGTAATTTTTATTTAAATATTTAAAATAATTATTAGTGTTGAGCTTAGAACAGATGGCTGCAGAACTCCACTAGGAATACCCCATTTTGCTGATTCCTCATTGACAACTACTTTTTGAGAGCTGTAGGCCAGTTGCTAACTCCTTTAACGTGCTTTGATGTGTATAGTGCTATTTTTTAAATCAGAATGTCATGTAGTAGTAAGTCAAGTGCCTTTCTGTGACCCACGGACCTCTTAATGCCAACTAGGAACCGGTTATAGAAATTTCATGAGGTTGGTGTTTACATTCTAGTTCACCAAAGAATGTAATGTGAGGTCTCAAATGAAAGCCAGTGTCATTCTGGTATTAATATTGTTCTAAAATGTATGTACAGGCACTATAGAGACAATGTGGGTGCGATGATCTTTTTAAGTTAAGAAGTTGGGCCAATAAAAGATTACCTCACCTACCCTGTGTGTCTCATATCCTGGGGCCCACACTACTTCAAAGACACTGAGTATACAGATGATACTATGTAAAGCATCATGCATATATACTGAAAAATGTTTTTAAAGTTTGTATCTCGAGGTATTAGTCACCAGCAAAGGTGAAAAACATGTTTTCCTCTGTCAGGATGTAAATTACGCATTGTAAGCTAATACAATGGATGCCTATTAGCATATAAAGAGATGTGAAATCAAAAGGGAAGCAGCACCCAGGAAAAACAAGCCATGTGTGGTTATTCTGGCTATGAGCTATGACAATGAACGTTGGGGGTATAGCTAGGAAGCAAAGAAGACATCCCTTCATCCTTGACCTAGGAAGTAAACAGAGTACATTTTCATTAATAAAAATGGGATCTCAGCCAACGTTGATTTAAAATGCTGCAGAGGATTCTAGGTGAGAGAAACTTCTTTAGACAGGAGGTTAACCTGGTAGTCAAGTTTAGTCTCTAGAAAGTATATTATGATCTTGTTTTATATGCAGCCATTTGTTTCCAATATTCTTACTCACTATCACTTGAATCTTTGATAGTAAACTTACTCTTGTTTTCACTATACCTATAGCTAGCTAAGTGCTGTGATGTTAAGCAAAGTGCTGATCCCAAAGTGGAATTTTACAAGCTGGTATGGTCTGTTCCTTTGAGATTAGCAGACCTGGTAGTTCTGTGAGTAGCTAGTGTCGGGCGAGATATCACAGGGGAATGCTTCCACGGGAGTTGGGGACTGAGGTGGACATAGTGTTAAACTGCAAGGCAAAGTAAGGGCTGTCATAGCTACTCAAGCACTCTTTTCAGTGCTAACAGGCTGGTGGTGTTAGGAGACTGACACCCAGTTAAGAACAAGCATAACTCCCTCATGCTGGAGGCATGGGGAAACAAGGTAATTCACAGCTCTAGGCACCCCGAGAACTGTCACACTTACAAAAGTCTAAATGTATTATCTCTACAGTTACTTTTCTCTACTAAACTTATCTAATCAAAGAATGGAATATTTGTTTGAAAAGACCTATTTTCCATAAAACCATGTTGACTGGCAATAATTATATTCCCATACTTTAATTCTTTATTTATTGAATCCTTTATTAGCTTTCCCATAATTTTGCCTGGGATTGATATCAGACTAACCGACCTCTAATTACCTAGGGTCATCCCCCTTGCCCTCTTTTAGTACTGGCATGATTTTAGCGCACTCACCATCTTCTGGATTCTTCAGTATTTCAAGATTTATTAAAAATTACCACCAGCAGGCCAGAGATCTCCTCACTCAACTCCTTTAGGACCCTGGGTACAAATTATCTAGGCCTACTAACTTAAAAATGTTTTTCCCTAGTAGATGCTGTCTCCAATCCTCCATGGACTGGGGGAAAAAAAGGTTAATCCTGATGCAATATGAAAACATCATCCTGCTTCTTTCCAAATACCAAACAGAAATATTTATTAAACACTTCTGCCTTTTCTCCACCTCCATCTAGCCCCCCCCACCCCAACCCTGTGTCTTGTATTTTCATCCCCAGCAAGCAGTTTATTTTTTGTTCATACTGCAAGTAGAAGTGTGACACACACTAGCATGAAGATAGAGCAGCCTTTCTTTGCATTGACACACTCACAGCATGCCATGTTAAAAGTTGTTCTCTACAGTGCCTGTGTGTGGTAAATTTTTATTGTTGCACTGACTTCAAGGCATTAAATGGAAGAACAAACACTTCAGATCTAGTATCAGAGGGGTAGCCGTGTTAGTCTGGATCTGTAGAAGCTACAAAGGGTCCTGTGGCACCTTATAGACTAACAGAGGTATTGAAGCATAAGCTTTCGTGGGTGAATACCCACTTCTTCGGATGCAAGCAGTGGAAGTTACCCTTTGTAACTTCAGATCTAGTTGACGAGTTAACCAATAAACAACAAATCAGTAAATACAGTGTAAATTAACGCTCCATTTCACAGCATTTCCTTTGTGTTTACAGGAAAACAAACTATGCATCAGGTGGAGTGCAGTAAACTATTAACAGGCTGGAGAAAATAGCTTCTACCTGAGAGGCCAGTGATATCCATTTTCGGCAAATGTCTAGCTTTCAGCACCACAACAGTCATTCTCTGCGCAACAGGCTGGTAAGACAGTGAGACTTGCAGCTCTCCTCTGCTAATGCATTTCTGTGGAAAAGAAGCAGATACAACTGAGAAGACCTGGGAGGCAATGAACAGGTGCCAGGAGGTCATGACCACACTACCCTTCCCATATTGCAAAATGGGAAGGCCTGGCCTGGCTTCAGCTAGATGGGAGGGAGATCCCCAGGGGGTGTCTCACAATGGAAAAAATGAGAATCACTGCCTCAGAGGTTGGCTTGTGAAAAGAAAATGACCAGATTAGGGTATATTTGTAATTATGGGGGAATATGAGGCTCCTGTTGGGAAAGCTTTTTCCTTATCTTGAAAGTACAGATGTTCAGCTAGAATTGGGGGACGTGAACTCAGTATTTACAGTTACATCAGTGCCAGCCTTGCTTACCAGGAGGTACTGTAAAAAGAGAGGAGCAGGAACACTGCCTGCAGGAATTTCACAGATACAGCAATCCCAAGAGTTGAAACTACTGTTATATGTGTTAATTTTATACCAGACACACACAGTGGCTGAGGTAATATTTTTTATTGGACCAACTTCTGTTGGTGAAAGACAAGCTTTTGAGTTTACACAGAGCTCTTCTTTGTGTCTCAGGGCTGGCTCTAGCTTTTTTGCCGCCCCAAGCACAAAAACAACAACCCCTGAGCGCCGCCCCGCCAAAACAGAAACAACCCTCCCCCCGAGCCCCGCCGAAACAACACCCCCCTTCCCCGAGAGCGGCCCCACTGAAACAAAAACAAAAAAACCCACACCCCCTCGAGCGCTGCCCCGCCGAAGTGTGTAAAAAAAAACAACAAAACCAACCCCCCCCAAAAACCCCCAAACCAACAAACCCCTGAGCGCTACCCCAAGATTGGTCACCCCTTAGAAGGTGCCGCCCCAAGCACGTGCTTGGTCAGCTGGTGCCTGGAGCCGGCCCTGGTCTCAGTTAAATGGCCTGTTAACACCCCTCTAGTCATTGAGGGGGAGGGGAGAGAACGCAGCTGACAGGTGGGGAGGCTTGTTAGTGCGTTAACGTGTTTCCCAGACCTGATGAAGAACTGTGTATGCTCAAAAGCTTGTCTCTCTCACCAACAGAAGTTGGTCCAATAAAAGATCCACCTTACCTCTATAATATTCCGGGACCAACACAGATAGACTATAGTTTTATTCCGGAGGCAGTACTCGAAGCAGGGGTTATAACAGCCCAGAAGATGTTTGTTCTGTACAGTAGTGCATACAGTTATGATACAGTGCACTATAACTGCAAAATGTGAGATCTAGTACCAAAGCCCTGAGTAATGTGTCAACTATTTGATTCAGAAGAAAAGTCAGTCTTTCTTGGGGATTATGCTGCTTTTTTAACCACATTTGTTCACCAAAACCAGCATTAACAATTAACAAACAAAAACATTAACAATTATGAAGAAATATCTACTTCATTTAAAATGTCCATTTACCCCATATTCTGACCCTGTATACTCTAGCAAGCCTACAACACCCTATATTTTTGAAAGCTTGCTTTTACCATATTTCAGCTCAGAGCTAATGTGTCCTTCAAAAGCAGTTGGAGGAATTTCTGAACTCCAACAGAATGAGATTTAATATTACCAGATGTAATTCCCACTTCCCAAATACCAGTTAGAAAGCTGCCTAATAATGGTGTCATAGAATCATAGAATATCAGGGTTGGAAGGGACCTTAGTAGGTCATCTAGTCCAACCCCCTGCTCAAAGCAGGACCAATCCCCAATTTTTGCCCCAGATCCCCAAATGGCCCCCTCAAGGATTGAACTCACAACCCTGGGTTTAGCAGGCCAATGCTCAAACCACTGAGCTATCCCTCCTCCCCGAAGATTATAATAATGGCATTTGCCATAGATCAACATTTTTTTATTTGTACAATTTTAATTGTTTTTGCCATACAAAACAATGTAAACACTTCTGGGAACAAAATTATAAATATACATTCTGCAATATAATTGTTGCTTAGTAATTACATGTTAGACCCTGAGTTTAATTCCTAATTTAGCCACAGGCTTTTGTTATGACCTTCGCTACTGTAACCTATCTTTGTGTGCCTCTCTCCCTCATCTGTACAATGGAGATGATGATGATGATCCCTTTATTTTATATATTTAGATTAATTCCTTGGGGCAGGGACTGTCTCTTACTGTGTGTTTTCACAGGGCCTAACACAATGGGGCCCTGATCTTAGCTGAAGGCTTCAGATACTATTGTAATATAAATACTAATGTGAAGCATATGCAGAATATAAGCATCAGGTAGGAATGTTTAATAGCCATGGAATAATTACCTTTAAATACAGAGTTCCATGTTACACATTCACTTCTGAGAACTACAGTACTTCTCTACTATCATTTTAAAATCTTGACCTTTAGTAGATTTGGAGTGCTTGTCCCAGTATGGGGGTGTTTTTATGTTGGATGCTGGGGACAGTCCTTGTTCTGCAGAACTACTGATCCAGACTAAAGTTTGCAAAAGCACTTAAGTACCGTTTTCAGCAGTCACTTAGGAGCTAAGGCCTACTGACCTTCAATGAAACTTAGGGTCCTGAGACTCCTAAGTCATTGAACACTGTAGAACATTTTACCCCCAGTCCACGCCTCAAGGCTGAGAGAGTCTGGATAAGTGAACTAGGTTGAATAACACGTGTTGTGTTGTCCTTGCAAACAGTAAGCTTAACAAGCTTAAAATAATTAATGCAGGCTTCCAAGTGTTAGAAATGGATTTTGCTTTAGATACTCACAAAGTTAGCCTAAGCTTTTTCACTATCAGTGAAAATGGGTTTACAATTCGTGAGTGTGAAACTGATGCTATCTTTTACTGATATCCAACTAAGATACGGTGCCAGCGAACACAGTCCGATCATGAAAATATGAGATCCTGCTGCTTTGTCAGGTCTGTCTGGTTGGTGACCAAGTAGTGAAATATTTCCTTTAAATATTATTATTCAGATTTGTTGGGATTATTACTGCTAGGTATTTAAATTTGGGAGGCTTCCACTATAATTTGAAATCTTTTGGTAGCATCTTTGTACATAAGGGTTCCAATTTTTTTTATTTTAAGACCAACTAGCTTCCCAAAAGTAAGATCTTGTACCTGAGGCACAGAATTGTAGGGAAAGAGTAAATATATCAGTAGGTTCTCAGCAAAGAGTAAAATGTTATGGCTGTGGCTGCCAATTTTCACACTTCTAATAGACCAAAAGGTGATGGGCAGGGGTTTTAAGACCAATGCATATAATAAGGGAGATAAAAGTTAGCCACATCTGATTCCTCTTTTGGCTTTCATGGGCTCAGACTATGCATCAGTATTGCTGCTGTTGGCTTTTGTTAAAACATATTAATCCATGTAACAAAGTAAGACCCCAGCTTGAAGGCCTCTAGGATTGCAAATAAAAAAGAAAATCCCAGGGGAAACTGTCAAATGCCTTTTCTGAGTCGAGGCATAGAATGAGTGCATTTGTTTTGTCATTCTAAGAAGTGAATAATATTCAAAAGTCACCTTACCTTGTTGCCAGCTACCTGCTGATACAAAAAAATAGATTGATCTGTGTACCTAATTGTAGGCAGCAGGGGGCCAAGCCTTTGGTAAAGTTCTTTCTAAGGTTTTGCAAATGACATTAAGGAGGGATATGCGCCAGTAAATGCCAGATTTTAATCTCTTTTATGAAAGATGATAATTGTAGCCTCAGTAAGAGTTTGTTGGGCTTTTTGTTAGCTTGAAGTAACAGTACATTTTGTGTAAATTGGGTGACAGCATTAGAAAAAGTCGTATGTCAGTTAATGGGAATTCCATTAGGAACTACAGCTTCTTGGATTTTCAAAATGGCATGCTCCAGACTTTCATATATTTGCTCTAGAAGAGTTATCTTCAGTATGAACTTTTTTGATGTCTGTAGGATTATGCATCTCTTCAGGAATGCACAGCTCTCACTAAAATTGTTCTTTGGTTATCAGTAATGTTACATAATGTGCATCCTTGATTAAGGTTATAATGGGGACTATAATTTTTTTAATTTAGACTGAATTTCTTATTAGTGATGCTTAGAAGTGACTATCATGTTGGTATTTAAATAACTTGGGTGTTATGGATACATACAGGGACTCTGATCAGTCATTTCTGGTTGACATTAATTAATTACAAGAAGAAAATACAAACCAACTATATAAAACCTTAAAGTTCCTCTGTCTGACAAGTTGGGAGAGATGAACACTATCCCAAATTTGAGGGCAGAAACTGCCTTAAGCTTCTCCAAGTTAAAAGTCAGTGAACTAAAAGGAATATCATTGGGAGAATCCAATCAAGTAACTTGCATTACTACAGTACAAAAATGTTGTCAGGTCAATGTTTGGACATTCCATTGTACTCACTCCAGAAAGCCCTAGATTTTAGAATCCTGAATTTCCAATCTGAATGATAGCACTCCAGTTCATAGGCGCTGACTCTGAAGGGGAAAAATTAGTGGGTGCTCTGCACCCACCGGCAGGCCAAGCTCCCCACCCTGTCCCACCTCCTCCTCCACCTCCTTCCCTGAGCGCACCGCATCCCCGCTCCTCTGCCTACCTCCCAGCGCTTGCCACTGCCAAACAGCTGTAGCAAGCTCTGGGAGGGAGACGGGAGGGGGGGAACATGGCGCGCTCTGGAGAGGAGGCAGGGAAGAGGCGGGGCCTGGGTGGGGATTTGGGGAAGGAGTTGGAATAGGGGCAGGGAGGGGGCGGAGTTGGGGCGGGAACTTTGGGGAAGGGGTTGGAATGGGGGTGGGAGGGGGCGGGGCAGAGCACCCTCCGGCGCCAGTAGAAATCAGCGCCTATGCTCCAGTTCCATTCCAGCAGGATTCTGTAAGGTTGCAGTGGTTACCAATGAGCTACATACAAAAGGTACTTCTCTTCCAAAAATCTTGTGGCCAGCCTTGTGATGAAGTCAGTGATTATTGTGTGTGCTTTATACTTTTATTAATAATTAATTTCCCCTGATTAAATTAATCCAATATGTTCAGCGACAATACATTTTAATTATATTCAAATGGGTAATTTCTATCATAAGATATTATCTCTGTCCTGGAGAAGAGTTTGTGAGGAAACTAACAAAACTGGACAGGGAGATGGGAATAGCAGACAGCAACAACCTGGATGAACAGGAAAAGAGTGGAATGGTCATGAGCAATAACAAAGCATGGCAGAAAATTTAGTGGTAGGGAGAAATAATAAGGTTAAAATGAAAGGGTGCGTGGGGTTGTTTTCTAGTTTACAGTCTTTCATGCTAAGAGATCCTCTATACTTTTTGCTTGTTTGTTTGTTTATAGGCTGCATATAGAAGAATAATTTAACCCTACAAATAAAAATGCAGCTACCTCTAGGATGAGACACAATAGCTCTTTAATAGAATACCACAAAAATTTACCACATCTTAGAGCAGGAAATTAAGAAGAAAATCCCATATCGAATTGAAACTAGAGCTGAGTAACAAAAAGATCAACCACTAAAGGAAAAATCAGAATTGGAATGCAAGTACTGTCTCCTCATTATACTTCTAAATAGCCCCACTGCGTTTGCTTGCAGAGGAGTAAACCAAAATGCTGGAATTTGCACATTTGTATTTCAACTCATAAATTACAAGGGGGAAAGCCATCTCATACTCAAAACTATTCAGCAGTTTCTGCTGTCTGAAAATTACATTTAATTTTACAATGCTTTTAAGGAGTTTATTTTTAAAAATCATGCACAGAAAATTTCATGTAATACACTGGATAGACTGAATTTTGATTCATGTGATGCTGTCACTCCACATATCATTCATAAACATAGATCACAGCTTAATAGATACCCTTTTACTGCTAATAAAGTGTTGTAACTGGCTGTTTCCCACCAAAGCCTTTGAGGAGGATTGGGGACTGCAGTCTGCTAACATCATGCCTTGTCCTAGTTTCATCCTTTAATTTTCCACACTTATTTATTGCACACAATTTTAAGGTGCCCATTACTGTAGTATCTAGGAACAACTTACATAATTTAAGGAATAGAATATGATACTTACCCAGTTAGGGAACAGCGGTTGCACTCCATCCAGCAGCCACCACTGTTTCTTAAAGGAGACTTGATCCAAGAGAGAGCCATCCATAAACGTCTGATTCCGTGGGTGCTCCGGGTGCCCCCTGTGCCCAGCTAACTGCCGCCTCCTCCCCATACCCGTCCCCCGAGGCGCTGCCGCTGCGCTCCCCCCTTCCCCCCCGGCTTGCTGCGTGCCGAACAGCTGGCGCGCAGCAAGCCTGTGAGCGAGGAAAAGTGGCTTGGCGGTGGCGCCTCGGGAGGCCGAGGCGGAGGTGAGCTGGGCGCGCGGGGGCTGGCAGGGAGCTGCCGGTGAGTGCTCTGCTGCTTCTCCCCCTTCCCAGGCTTGCAAGCCTGGCCGGGGAGGGGGAGAATGCAGCGCGCCTGGGGGAGGAGGCGGGGGCGGGGATTTGGGGAAGGGGTGGAATGGGGGTGGGGCCGGGGGCACGAACACCCACCGGTGCCGACTAAACTCGGTGCCTATGGAGCCATCCATGACACTAATTCTCAGTGGGAAGTCCACCTCACAGTCAGGAGAGAATCTGCCCAATACCCTAATGGCAGCAAGACACGGGATCTAACTGTTCTGTCAGTAGAGGCAGGGCTAGCCCACTGGGGGCCCTAAGCACAAATATTTTTGGAGCCCCCTTGCCCCTCACCCATCCCCTGACAATACTAATTGTATTATTTCCACAAATCGGAGAATATACCTACCCAACACATACTAACACACTTGTTTAAAAGTCCACATTAAATATAATGAATAGTATTTTGGGGGCCCCTTGAACTGCTGGGCCCTAAGCAATTGCTTAGTCTGCTTATACCTAATGCCACCACTGTCTGTCAGAATTAAATTTCAGACTACAGGGTCCAATACTAAATTCAGTGCTCTCCTGTGGACCAAATTCTATTGCATGATCCGAGACCTCTGTGTCACTCTGGCAACACACAGAGGCCAGGAAGGTGCAGCAACTCCCTCTAGTAGGGGGAGTTCCCAGCTAGTTCTTCCTATGCTGGGGTTGCAGTGGTGTGACTGTGTTGGAGGGGACAAGGTAAGAATACCACTGTACTTTGGCTACTCAGAGATGCCATAACAGACTATTAGGGCTATAGCCAGCAAGTGTACTTTAGAATAGTCTCTTTCCATCCCACAGTGGATACTAGGCATAGCTCCTGCAGTTTCAGATTTGCAGAGGAAGATTCAAACATCTTCATTAATCACAGCTGCCACGGCAGGATAAAAGAGGAAAAGGTCTCTGATATGGTGGCTGGTTTTAAGACCTAAAATGTTTAGGGTTTTTAAAGCCCAAGGCAACATGTTGCATCCAGAAGTAAAATGGCAGACCATAGAGTGTGGCGAGCTGCTATATTCTGCACTAGTGCAAGTTTCTGGGTGGTCCTTAGGGATAGCCCCAAGTAGTGTGTTCAGTAATCTAGCCTGGAGCCAATAGTGATGGGGATGATAATGTCCGCTTCTGAAAGGAATTAATCTCTTGGCCACCAGAACATAAAAAAGACATATATAGGGACACTGCTGAAATGAATTCAATAAGATCTCAGACTTGTACACAATCTTGAGAATTGGAGGACAAAACACCCTCAACTGGAGTGAGGTCACAGCTTCTGCCAGTCCCTCAAATGCTTTATCTTGCTAATAAGTGGTTAGTTTTCATTCTGGATCTTTGTTCAGCCAGACAATAGGATAGTAGAGAAATAGCACTGAGTGCATGGATCAAAGAAAAAGAGAATAGTAGCATATTGATAGCACTGCAGCACATAGCATCTCATATGAGAGGTGGTTCTCCCCCTCAGGCAGAGGGGGTACTTGAAGCAGGGGTCTCCTACATTCCAGGGGAGTACCCTAATCACTGGGATAAAAGTTATCAAGGAAGTCTTCCTTCTAGCCTCCCCCCGCAACAGCTAGACACCTACTGCCAAGAGAAGGTTTGCAGCTGAGAATCCCAAGCAGAGATAGTTGCATATCTGCAGGTCCTCTGCCTGCCTAATGTGCTGGTTTTTGTGAATTTTAGTCTAACATGCCTAGCTCTCCCCATTCATTGTATAGGAACTCAGGCACCTAACTCAGCTGTGAATTGCAGTGTTTTTCTAGGTGCCGAAAAGTTAGGCATGATGACACTAAGCATCACCATGCCTAAATTCCCTTTGTGCATTCAGGCCCCAGTGAGTTAAAGATAAAATGTGTAACAAGAAATCAATAGTAAACTACTTTCAATTTAGAAATGTACAAGAAAACAAACCAACGTGTATTAAAATGTCCTTACCCAAGTATGCTTTATTTCTAATTTTGCATGACAGGTACTAAACAAAATCGGAAAATAAAACATTAACCCGTAATTAGAAAAGAGACATATATACACAGCAGCAAATTACAAGAGTCAACCAGCATTTATAGCAGGGTGGATTTGATTTAAATCAAATTGATTTAAAGCATGATTTAAATCACTACTCAGGAAGACTCGATTTAATCATGGTTTTCTACATAGAAGTGCATTCTTGTTGGTTGTTATAACCTTAATACATATTCTTCACAACTCAGAGATAGGTGTAGGTTTCATTTTTAAAAGGTACACACTATACATTTTTAAACAGTGATTTATTTTGAAAACTTTTCAGATTAGTTTTACAGCTATATCAGAAAATGAATGATTGTTTGGTTATTTCATTTACTAAAGATAATTGAAGCAAATATTTATGAAGTGATTGGGAGATGAACTATCTCCAATTCAACAGGTTAATCATTAATATTTGGAGGATTTTCTTGCCATCCGGTATTAGGAGAACATCACCAGACAGACATTTAAATTGTTTTATTTAACTAAAACAACAATGTTAAGTATTCTGGATTGTTTTTTTCAACAGCAAACATATATTTTAACAAAACAAGCATATGTCCCTCGCTTCTCACATTTATCTCCAGATTTCTTCTCCTTGTCCAGATCTATTCCGCCCCCAACAATCTTCTATTCATTGAACTTTTTGAAACTTTGCACTTTTAGAGCGAGGTAAGGGATTGACTCTGTGTACACAAATTTGCAGAGGGACAATAGAGTTGAGGTCTGTTATTTCTCACCTCTATATATTATTTATTTATTTTAAAACATTTTTGCTGTTAACAAGCATGTTACCTCTGGAGACACAAATCCAGTCTGAGAACTGCAAAACTAAGCATCTCTGATGGTATCTTCTAAACTGAGCACTAAGTCCCATTGGGTAGATAGAAAGATTAACCTAAATAATCTATACAGAAGCCTGTGGAACCTCGTAAGATTGAGTCCCTAATCCATGAACCATTGGAACTCATTTACAAAACTTTTCTTAAGCATTACATGAATATATTGTCTCATACTATAGAATTAAAATTTATAATCCCTATTCCATGATGAGATACATTATAGCTCAAAGATATCTTAATTAAAACTATAGGTTTTTTCTTCAAAAAGCATTTTATAAAAAAATCCGATTTAAATACAAAAAATCTGCTTTTTTTAATTTATTTTTTTTAATAATTTATTTTTATCCACCCTGATTTATAGACTCTGTTAAAAATTCCCTCCTGGCTGATGTGGTCCACACTTTACTGTTTTGGTTATAGTGACATGGTTTGATTCACTTTTGCAGCAGTGACACCTAGCTGTTTGAAACACTGGGGTTTAAATGAAATGATTATCATTATGAAATGAAATGATTATCAGGCACTAAATATAAGAGGAGACAAGTACTTCTGTGGGTATTTGATTTTGGAACCATTTACATAGTGACTTTTGGACAAGGGCCCAGAACATACATAACCTAGAATCCAATCCTGCAAGCCTTTCTGATACAATTTCTCCCAGTGACTTCAATTGGACTAGTACAAGTAAGAACTACTCACATGAATAAGGGTTTGCTGTATTCCTGGTTCTTAGACATTTTGAGTCCCCCGTGCCAAGAAAACTCAGCCTGACTGGGGGTCAGCTTACATAGGGTCAAGCATAGCACGTGAAGTGTCTCTCCAAACTCAGAGAGAGAGGTCACTTACTTGTATGTTCCTTTTGATGATCTCTCGGGTTAGCTGGACCTTTCCAGTGCTCGGATCCACTCCAGCAAGGGGCACCATGACTTCTCCAATCACATCATCTCGAGAGAAGCGATCAAAGCTCAACACCAGGAAGTGTAGCACCAAATCCTGGAGCTGGCTGTAGGGGATCCCATAGAAGGTAAAGGTCTCATCAAAGACAGGGTCCAGGGTCTTGCGCAACACACGAGTCTTCACTCGATGCCTTTTGTCTGGAAGAATTGTCATCTTGATGTAGGGGTCAGAGCCCTGAGTGTGCTCATCCATCACTGGCAGCCCATGGGCCTCTTGAATGGTCACCACCAATGCTTTTTTGGGGAAATTGTAGTCCACTGAGAAAGTCAGTGTTCCCAGCAGGACATCCTCTTCTGGGGAAGATGGGGAGGAGATTTTGCTCCCACCTGGAGTGATACTTTGATCTGGACTTAGTTCATCCCCATAATCCACTTTTATTGGGAGCTGGTCAATACAAGGGGCTGCATTCATCCCATTTGGTGTCTTCTCGGAGCCCACTAAACCAGCTTCTGCAGCATCTACCAAAAGGTTTCCTCTTCCAGTCTCCTTGACAGTGCCGTTCTTGTCTCTGCGGATTCGGATAATCTTCTTCTTGTTACTCAAGGTCTCCGGATAGATACTAATGCCTTTCAGCATGTGAATGAATTTGTAAGGGGGCGTTTTGTGCTTTTTTTCTGCTTGCTGGTGGCAGCATGTCCACACAAACACTGTTACTGAGACAGACACCACAAGGACCGTGGCACCAATAAGCCCTGCCACAATCGGAGGCACATCTGTAAAGGAGACAAAACAATTAGGGATGAGATATCCCTTAGGATGAGTATGTTCATATAGCACTTAAAAAAGCATGTTATTCTAATTAAAGAAAATACCCTGTACACCTCGTACAACCAATGAACCTATCAAGTGAAAATGGTCTATTTATTACTCAATGATCTTGGTGACAGAAATTCCTTTGGAGCTTGAAATTATTTCCCTAAAAATTGTTCTTTCCATGTGGGAGTTGGTTCCACACACTTATAGATGCCCTAGGTTTTGCTTAATAACATCTTCAAATTTTTATTGCCTTATTCTCTCAAATCAATTTTGTATGCCATCACCATCAATGTCAGCACTGCTCTAGTAAAAGTGTTTACTAGGGAACTACAGTTTCATGCGCCATAAGAGGCACTCTCACACTTTATGGCTTCTTTAAAAATAGTACTTGTTTCTATTTTAATATCAGCAACTGAGTAATAAGTAGTTACACTATTTAGAATCCAGAGTTCTGTCACATTTTGGCCCTAAAATAATTGACTGTAAGGACTATAACCTCCCACCCCCTTCAGATACTTGAATCTCAGACACTGCTATCGATTTTGGAGACTGACAATTGTAATTTGTACATATTAAAAATTTACAAAAATTGTTTCCATTTACGTAAGGATTTTCATCCTGAAGGATCCCATAGCATTTTATGAGCCTTACAGAGTACATATAGAGGAATCACTTCATTGACCACTAAATGCAACTGTTTTTGGGGTGGAAAGTGGTAGCTGTTAAGAGTGCATATTGACACTAGATAAGAGTGTAAGGCAGGAAGTGTAGAATATCATAAAAGTCAACCTGCAAGGATAATTTTAGATAGATTTTTAACCAGGTACTGGAACTAACATCGCTACTTTTGAGAGGAGTGCCATGTGATATGAAATGCCCACAAGTGTGTCTCATCTGAAAGTTGATTTCTTTGTTAACCATTCCCATTTATGGACAATAAATTTCTCTGCTTCCACACCTTTCTCAGTGTCATTACCAGTTGTTTTCCATATCTTGGTAGACTGGCAGCTGCAGAGTCAGGAAAGCTTTCTAAGGGGGTGTTTCACTAGGGGGTGTCTCCCTGTCACCCCCACAGTGGGGGCCAGCTGTGGACACTCAATTAGGATGAACTGCAAAGAATGGGGCAGACAATCCCCAAAAAGCTGGTGGATAGTCCAATACTTCGATTTACCAAGCCAGCATAAAACAGCTTCTTTATTACTTTGCTGGTTACTCAGAAGTCCAAACAACACAGTTCCCTTAAAGAGATCCAGCCTCAGGCCTCCATCCAGGTACCTAAGTCAAATATGATGATTTCTGAAAATCTTATTTCATCATATAAAATACATGCTACAGCCAATTCTTATTAACTAAACTAAAATTTATTAAAAAACAAAAGATAGAGTATGGTTAAAAGATCAATATACATACAGACATGAGTTCAATTCTTAAGATTCAGATTTATAGCAGAGATGGTGAGCTTTGTAGTTGCAAAGAGTTCTTTCATTAATAGTCCATAGGGTATAGTCCAATGTTTATATTTCAGGGTGATCCAGTTAGAACTGGTGTCTCAGTGGCCCAAGTTTCCACTGTATGAAGCCTCAAGCAGATTTGAGATGAACAGGATCAGGACCCAAGGATCTTTTATACAATTTCATGTCCTCTTTGACATGTTGGAGTTCCTCGGGGAACAAAAGATAATTATGATGACTTTGAAGGAGGTCCATCACTGGTACTTGGCTATAGGGTTAACATAAGGAAATTTGCTTGTTCCTCCACCATTCACAGATGATTTTCTATACATTTCAAAGAGAGATGAATACAGAGAGATCCCGTGTTTAGAATTAATTTAAATGCTAGGATGTTCTTTTGAGCTCTGAATTATCAGAATACAGCATAAACAGGGACTGCTGATTAGATTGTTGACCATTACCCATATACATGCAAATATACAAAAACACAACCATTACCTCTCCACATGTCTAAGGGTGGAATTTGAGTCATTTATTTTGCAGGATGTTTAACCCTTTTTTAGCCATGCATCACACCATCATTACCACCAATTCAGCTCCACCAATGGAAGCAGTGGTGAAAGCATTAGTGTAGACAAGGCTCCAGGTGGCTTCTGGTGATTTAAACACTGAGTTGTATGTCTTTGCTCAGAGCAGGCCTCAGGTTGTTGTTTTTTTAAAAGCCCATGCCTCTTATAAGTTACTGATATCCCATATAATTTGTCCATGACAGTTTATTTGCAATTCCTAAGAAATAAAATCTTCTAAAATACAGGAAATTGCACTTGCTAGTCTAAAATTTGCCAGGAGGGCGATGACCCACAATTTATTGCCTCCCTATTTTTGCTTTCCTAGCTACAGTCCTGTGTGATTCTAATTGTGACAGCGATTGCAATCCCATGCAGTATCTCTGGGGGTCCATTGTATGAAATGTATTAATGGTTTATGTATGATTGTGTTCTACTCCATGGTGGAGGCTTACCATGGATCCTCCAGGAACTAAAAACACTAGGGGAGTAATTATAAGAGGGTGATTACCCTGGAGATTGTAAACAACTCCAAAGAAACACCACCCCCCTGGGGTGTTTGAATATAGTGATTGAAACTGGATTTTTCCAGAGATTTGGACAAAGAGGGGCTTTCGCTATAAAAAGTGATACAAGGCTTTCTTTTGATTGGCAAACAGACAGGACCCACTTGCGGAAGGTTTGGAGGGCCTTTGGCTTACTAGAACTTCATAAGACTGATGGATGACCTCTGGTAAGCTTTTAGCATGCATATAGGAACTTTTATTTTTTATGGTTTCCCTATAATGTTTTTGCCCTAATAAATGTGTTTGCTTGGAAGAACGGTGTTGTCACTGGTAAAAACACTAATTGTCTTCTGAGAGAAAGTAACATACGGGCTGGCCTTTAGGCAGAGGGGCTTGCCAGGGATATCACTGCAAGGCAGGGAGATTTGCAGCCATAAACCCCACCTCCCTGGTCAGAAGGGAGTGAGACAAGAGTTACTGCCCACAGAAAGGTGACAGAGATCTGACTGGGCACTTCTGGAGTAGACCACATATGGGGGAGAAAAGGGGGGGAAATAGAAGTGTAGTTACCCTAAAACTGTGACACTAATAACATTTGGTTTTACATTCAGGGTTGTGAAAAACTAGACATTTTTGTTACAGGTATAAAAGAAAAGACTAAATTATATTCCCCTGTGGTTCCTGTGCCTTTGAAGATTCTCTTGAAGTCTGATGGATTTGGGGAAATTGTGTTGTCTTGGTCTCTGGTTTTCTTCTGCATGCACTGAGACTGACTGATGGGGAAGCCCAAAATCTTGTCTGCATAAAACAGCAGTCTGAAGTCCCAGCTGACACACTAGCTTCATCTGCACTTGAGATTTGCATTATTACAAGCAAACAGTTCAGCTGAACTTTGTTACTTGTCATAGTGCAGTGTGTTCATCCCAGCTGTTCAGAGTGTCTGAACTCTCCAGTCATTGCAGTAGCAGACACTGCGGTTGCCTATCACCAGGGATCCTAGTTTTCTGTGATACAAAAACCAAAATTCTCCAATAAAAAAACATAAAAATCCACGTTTTTCCACGGTTAAAATGAAATGCTGAACTTTAGTTACCCTAGCCACAATATATACACATATCAGTTGAACACAATGTTTTATTGATATATTTACAACTTTTAAGCTGACAGACCAAGCCCTGCCCATTCTCCTGATTATCTGACCTGCCCCCGTTCCCAATTAGATCAGATAATTGGGGTTCCATTGTATATGTTTTTATTTTTCACAAAATGTAAAAACTAATGATTCTCTTTAAAAACGCAGATTCTACGTTTTTCCGTGGCAAACAGGCAAGGATCCTAGAGATCTATCACATCACACTAAGAAGTTGAATTTTGATAGCTCATGACAGCCCAGGTTGTTTTTTTTTCCCTTTTTTACAAATAAGTCTCTACTCTTTAGACTTTGTCTATGCTAGGAAAGTTAGTACTTATAATGCAGCCTTTGCCACAGATGGCACTAGTGATAAAAGTGTAAGTGATACCGAGGATAGAGCTCAGGAGTTTTTAACCACCGTCTTGAAAAGTTGTTAAAATAGGTTTTCATGATACAATGGTGAGCCCTTTCTATACTAATGGCTTAACATTAGCACTAATCCAGTTGTATCATTGCCAGTAGTTGCTATAATGTAAGTTTTGCATTATGCTCAATGTTTCCAATGTAGCTGCATTCCTATGTTTGCAAACAACTCTCTCAAAATTTCATATTGTGGCACTTCCTCCAGTGGGAACATTAGGCTAGACAAGGCTCCAAGCAGCCATGGGTGTTTCAGCTTGTCAGCTAAACCTGTTTAAAACATGACATGTTGGCAAAAATATGAGCTAGTGGAGCTGCACTGGTGTTACCAATGATAGAAAGCTTTTAGTAAGATGGTTAGTGCAGACAAGGACCCTTAGTCGGCAATCAGCCTGAAATACAAGATCCGAAGTGAGAACCACCTTTGTTCATAATAATTCAGATAAGTATTTCACTGATGATCAAAACAGGTAAAACAGGAAATGGATGATTATATTCTGAAGATCTGTACAATCTAATTTTGCTTTCAGAGGAAAGTGAAACGGGTTGTGGGTGGTTCTTGGGAGAATACCAGTGCTCCCGTCTTCTCAAAAGTGGGGGAGGGAGAAACTGTATAGGTCCCTTACACAAGAATTGTAAGACTAGCAGTCCACAGTTGAAGAGGTGCTAAATCAAATATACTTTAAATGTTAACCATATACAT
Source organism: Macrochelys suwanniensis (assembly GCA_033296515.1). Taxonomy (NCBI): domain Eukaryota; kingdom Metazoa; phylum Chordata; order Testudines; family Chelydridae; genus Macrochelys; species Macrochelys suwanniensis. The sequence continues at coordinate 18,783,161 of CM065795.1, read as the reverse complement.
TTATCCTTTTAAAATGCCTAAAATAGTATTCCAAAAAACTATTTAAATTTTTTCTGACAAGAAGACAGTCATATGTATCTCTACCTTATGCAACAGAAAACTTGTATGCATAAAATTACAAGAGAGGTTCTACAGGTAGAATTGAGAAAAAAGAGGTGATACTCTTCTTCCAAGCTCTATCCATATGAGATGTCTAAACTGAGACACTACTCAGTGTAGATCAGGGGTCGGCAACCTTCAGCACGCGGCCCATCAGGGTAATCCGGTGGCAGGCCGCGAGACATTTTGTTTATGTTGACCGTATGCAGGTGTGTCCCCCTGCAGCTCCCAGTTCACCGTTTCCAGCCAATGGGAGCTGCGGGAAGCGGCGGCCAGCACGGCCCGCCACCACTTCCTGCAGCTCCTATTGGCCGGGAACGGCAAACCGTGGCCACTGGAAGCTGCGGGGGGTCGTGCCTGCAGACAGTTAACAAAATGTCTCGCGGCCCACCACCGGATTACCCTGATGGGCCACGTGTCGAAGGTTGCCGACCCCTGGTGCAGATATTAAAAAACAGATCCTGCATGCTCTGGAGATAATGCTGGGCTCCTCAGCATGGGTTCAGATACATCCCTGGGCTTCGCAGCTTTGTCCCTCCTTCTTACATGCTCTGATCGTCAGTGAAAGGTAACCTATGACATTAAATGACATGAACACTGTAACCATTAGGCATCTGATTAACATCCTTTAAGATGAATAGGGTAGCTCATATTTGATCTTTTATTTCAAGCCCCATGTAAACCAAGGGAGCTATCACTGCAGAGGCTCATACTCTATTCACATGTTGATGGTTTTCTTTACAAACAAAAAGGGCTGGAGACTTTATTTTATGAAAGTTGACATTTTGTAGTACAAGATGGCCACCTAAAAAAATGCTAGCTTGCCAAGTTGCTCTATGCCTAACTTGAGCCCTAGAAGCTGCAGTAGCTCAGAAGAGGGTACAGCAGCCATTGCAGGATCACTAAAAAGGTTGCAAGAGAATTGTGGAACTGCAAGGAGGGCCCATTACAACCTCACAGCTATAATTCACCACAAATCATGGTAGCAATAGTGAAAGCTGTGACAGGGCTCAAGCATTTTTACCAGTTTGTTGTCCTAACCAACTCGAAGGCAGAAAACATAGTGGTAAAAAAAAACCACTCAAGTCCTGTCTAAATTACAGCTTCTAACAGTGGAGAATTACATCTAAACTGTCCAGCATAGATGAAGCCAAAAGGTGCAGTGATTCAGTGCAGGGTGCAAAAGCGTGATCCTGACTCCAATTAAGTACAATTGGAATAGTGCTGGCAGTATTTGTGGATTGCTGCAAATACGTATGTGTGGACAGAAGGTGTGTTACAATTGCAGCAAGTGCTGTTTTTCCAGTGTAGAGCTAACTTCTGGGAGGGTTTTCAAAGGTAAGACTCCAATAGAGGAGATTGACCCAGGTTTCAAGGGTGAAATTTGTGTACTATGAACTGCAATATCCAGTGGGGTGAGAAAACCGCTTAATCTAGATGTTGGTCAGTCTAATAGGGTTGAGAGTTTAGACTGCATGCTTATATTTTATTTTATTAACTAACTCTGACTTTTTGCCTATAACTTATAATCACTTAAAATCTATCTTTTTTTTAGCCAATACATTTCTTTTACTGTTCATCTTTACCAGTGAGTTTGTATGAAGTGTGCGGCAAAACTGCAAAGGTTGGTGTATATCCACTTTTCATTGATGAAGTGGTAAACCAATTAATAAATCTGTATTGCTTGTCTTGAGCAGTGCAAGACGGTATATTCCTGAGGTGCAAGGCTGGGAGCTGGGGGGACTTGACTGGTGCCTTTCCCTGTCTGATTCATGTGTGGCTCTGGGAGCATTCACACAACATAGCTGGGTGTGGGGCTCCACATGCGGTTGTGCGCCTGGAGAGGTTTACTGCTTGTCACTAGCAAAGCATTGTGAGAGACAGCCCAGGCTGGAGGGTTTAGGGGGCACAGTGGTCCCACACTCCCAGGCTGCACCCCGGGGAATGCGTCACAATAATATCTTTTATTGGACCAACTTCTGTTGGTGAGAGAGACAAGCTTTTGAGCTTACACTGACCTTTTCTTCACGTCTGGGAAACTTACAGAGTATCACAGCTAATATAAGGTGAAACAGATTGTTTAGCATCTGTTCCACCTTACACTCTTGAGTAAATTTCCCAGACCTAAAGAAAAGCTCTGTGTAAGCTTAAGAGCTTGTCTCTGTCACCAAAAGAAGTTGGTCCAATAAAAGATATTACCTCACCCACTGTGTCTTTAATATCGTGGGACTCACACGGCTACAATGACATTGCATATAGTGATTATTAGACAGTTTGCAGCTTTACACAGCAAGAATTAAACATTATCTTTAGTGAGTAAGTTGTATGGGGCAGGGATTTTGTAGTCATCCTTGTTATAAAGCTCCTCGTACTCTGCTAGCACCATACCAGTACTAATTTAAAATAAGGGCCCCACATAAGTGACATTTCACTCTGTAAATATTTAAACTAATTAAAAGGCAGAATATGTCACTTTTAATTTTCTTTGTTTTTAATAATATTTGGAGGGGTCCTTAATGATGCTGCAATAGTGTATCAATTATCAGTGGTGAAACTGTTAGTATGCAGCACCTAGATTCCACAGTGATTTGAACAGGTTGTAAATATAAATAGATACATTGTGTGCTTACCATAAGAAATTGTGTGTGTCTGTCTGTGTGTCAGAGTTTTATATAACACCTGAGAATAAAAAGGAAATGCAGCAACCATTTTTTAACCATGAGACCTCATTCAAGAGTGGCCTAAAGGGAAAGATTGAGATTTAGAGGAAAGAGAGGGGGAGCAGGTTGTATTCCTGAGAAACCCACATATTCACCTGCTGTTCCTCCCCCCCACCCCCATCATTTGCTATGTAGGCAAGTCCTGACGCCTTAAAAGTAATTGCTAAAATTTCCTTTTTTATTTAAAAGGTTGCTCATTAGGAAAGCCAGGAGAAACATTTTTGTTGGTGACCCTGGGGACCAACAGCCATGCCTATTACTCAGCCACAGACTCCAGTATATGGTACAATGTGCACTAGACAATAACACTGAGCAGGCACAATTTCAGCCTATTTTACACTTAGTGATTCACTAAATGGATTAAACAGCTTCTTAAAACACAATGTGTCCTTGCCCCCAAAGCAGGGCCCCTCATTCCCAGCGCTACAGTCTCCAAGCATCTCGCCACGCCCACACAATTAACAAACTGATCTGAGCAAAAGGTATTTCAGCCTGATAAGAAACAGAGGGGTTGGGGATACCAGCAACCTGGCTGTTCCAGAGTGAGGAAAGAGGGTATGTGCGATGGGGAGCCGCTCTCTTCAGTTCTGGGGACACTGTTTAGATTCCCCCAGAACCGCCCTGCCCGCATCCAGGTACCTAGTGCAGAAAAAATTGTTCCATCTATCCAGCTTCGTCTAAGAGCTAGAACCTGCTTCTGGAGCCGGGAGCTGTGTTGCTGCGGCAGCCCCCTCGGAGCCGTCTCTCCCCCCCAGGGAGCCGTGAACAAAGGCTCCAGCCAGAGGCCGGGGCGCTGCCTGGCCCTGAATAGACATCACGTCATCCCGCTCGAAGCCATTAGGCAGCAGCAGCTCCATAGCGGCGCTGCAGCCCAGGCTCCCCGCACCTGCTCCCCCGCAACTCGCGGGGATGGAGATCAGGCCGAAGGGCAGCGCCAGCTCCAGTCCCGGCCTCCCTCGCAGTGCTGATGCTGTGCCCCGAAGCGGAGATAGAGCCCCTGCCCCACTCCTCCCCACCACAGCCGTAGGGAGAGCCCCCATGACTGCATTCGACCCACCCGAAACGGGGAGCAGAGGGGCCCCTAGCCACTGCAACCCGCCCCGACGGGGAATAACAAGAACTCTGCCCACGGCACCCGGTCCGATGCGAGGGCAGCAGGGACTCGCCCCCGCCCCGTTTCCCTGTTCCCACATGCGGAGTTTACATTGGCGGTATCTGGTAGAGCGTTTCGCAGCATCTTGGCCCCTCGCATCGGCCTGGGCGAGTCCTGGCACCGACGCAGACTGCCGGCGGTGGACACTGATTGTGTTGCACTAGAGGGGAGGTTAAGACCTAGGCATGTTGAGAGGGGTGCTATTGCTGGGTATGGCCCGGTCTACGGTATGAGGAAACTGGCGGGCACGGCCCAAACGCGATGGGGGAGGGGGCGGGATGGCGCTATGCACGGCTGCTGGGATGCAGCGGCAAGTCACGGGGCAAGGCACAGTCTCGATGGGGCTGGGAGGGCACAGCACGGTCTCGACGGGGGAGGGGAGGCACTGGGCACGGCCTGGTCTCGACAGGCGCTGGGTAGGACCCGGTGACCTAGTTCCACTCACCTAAGCCGGGTCGGACACTGGCGATCTCAGCCATGGTGCAGCCGAACAGGTGCAGTCGGGGTGCGGGATCCTGCACGCTGGGCTCCCCCGGTAACAGCCTCCGCCCTGAGGATGCTCCGAGCCTGGGATGCAGAAGCTGCCGACTGGCCCTGATGCAGCGCAGACTCCGCCCACAAAGAACGATCTGGGGAGTAGGCACCGCCCCTCTCCGATGTCACCCGAAGAGGAAACTCCGCCCAAACGCCGACCCCACCACCCGCCAGTGACGGGGTGGGCAGATGGCTGCGGATTCGCTTAGGGTTAGGCAGGGGGCGTATCCAGCACTAGGGTTGCGAGGTGGAGGAGTGTATTCCACCGGCAAGCTGGGCAGGGACAGGGTATTCCACACTGGGTGGATAGCCGGCGCAGAGCCCGGGAGATGGTCTATCCCACACTGGGGTGGGGGTGTTTATACACTGCAGTAGGGCTGGAGGGGGTTTATCCCACATTAGGGGGGTGGTACGTGCATCCAGGGCGGGTTACTGCACTGGGCTGGGGCTAAGGAAGCGCCGGAGCTATCCCCCTCTCTGTGTGTTATCTTGCACTGGGTATTGTAGGGATCTCTTTCCCCCAGAGTTGGGAGGGGACGTGACCCATACCAGATCATTCCAGTTGCAGCAAACAGGGCAATGAACCATACTATGCAATAAACCTGATACAATAGCAAAAGAGAGGGTGGGCGGTTGGGTGTACGTGTGTGAAAGAGAGATCAAGAGATCCAGGACTTAAGACACAATGAGGAAGGGTTAGGTCAGCGCGCTGGCCTAGGCTTTGGGAGAAGCCTGCTTCACCCCAGGCTCCCTCTGGGTGAGTTCGGGCAAGACACTCGGTCGCTCAGTGCCGCAGAGGCTGGAAAGACCAATTCAGTGTCGCCTGCGAGTCGCACCCGAGCAGGCGCAGACCCCTTGCGCGGAAAAGTGCCGTTGACACCAGACTTTAATCTCCCACACGCCTCTTGTGTGGGCCATGCGTGGCCTGCCCCCGCGAGGCAGATGTTCCAGCCTCTGGTTTCCGGCTGTTTGGGTTACGGCCTGTTCTGTTCCCACATAACGCACGCGCGGGGCGGAGGGAATAAATCTCCGCAGGAGACGCTCCTAGCGCGGTGGAAAGGCGGAAAACAACAAACATGGCGGCTCCTCAGCTCTGCGCCCCACGAAGGTGGCGGCGCCCCACTGTCTCTTCACCAAATTAACATGGCGGGGGGTCTCAGCTACATACCCAAGAACCAGGGCGGCGACCCCAGCTCGGTCTGTAGCAATCATGGCGGCTCTCCTTTTCTCCCCCTTCCCCGCATAAGGTTGGCGCTCATACTTTCGCCCCCGCCCCGATGCCCGCAACAATTATGGCGGCGCTCCACTTACCTTCCGCCCGGAACCATGGCGGCTCGTTTGCCTTTGCTCCCAAACAAACATGGCGGCGCCGGCGCGCGCGCTGTTCTCCACACGGGAGTCCGGACGTCATTTCCGCTTCCCGTTGGAGGAAGCGGCGGCAAGCGGGACGGGAAGATGGATCTGAAGAGTCTGGTCGGCGGGAGGGTTACGGCTCCCCGGTTCGTGGCGTCGTGGGACGCTTAGGTTCCCGTTATTGTAAACCGGGCGCCTGGGTCTGACCGCTCGGGAGGGGTTGTCCTGGGTTTAGCTGGTGGTGGGGAGGGCCCCGGCCTCATGTCCAGGGGTGGGCTTTGCTGTGGTAAGAAATTGCTCTTGTCCTTTCAGGGTGGAGCTGGGGGATTGGTAGCACAATGTCGCACTCGTTGAAGATGTTGCCCTGCAAGAAGAGAAGAGCTGTTGCTGTGGCGCCCCTGAGTCCTTCCGTCGACTTGAGCTATGACAAGGAGGGTGCAGCTCTCCTCTCAGATGCAGAGTCTGTTAAACTGGAGTCTTCTAATCCTAGTGTCGCTGAGGAGCTCAGAGACTCTATATCGAAGCACTGTCGAGTGAGCAAAATCACAGATACTCAGCCTGTGTCCGCTGCCGACAAGCCTGGTGCGCAGCCGGCGTGTTCTGCAAGCACCGCTGTCACACTGGATGAGGATTTGCTCTTTTTGGAAGCCACTGATGGTGGAGCCTCTAAGGGAAACATAATCCCAGGAAAAGGGAACTCCCAGGGTTGTAGCCAGAGGACTTGGAAAGAACCAGTGGAGAATTTCCTGAGGAGTGGGAAAAGAATCACAGTGAAGCATAGATCAGATCTCAGTCAGGACAGTGGTGAAGGTCAACAGAACACAAAAGAAACTCCATCCGCAACTGAATTTCTTGAGCAGGGTAAGGATCAAGAATTCACTGAAGAAGGTAAATTAATATGATATAGGTTGCTGGCTGCTGTCATTTACACAGCAGCAGACGCACACAAGGTATTTTACAATACCTGTGGGGGGAGGGATAGCTCAGTGGTTTGAGCATTGGCCTGCTAAACCCAGGGTTGTGACTTCAATCCTTGAGGGGGCCATTTAGGGATCTGAGGCAAAAATTGGGGATTGGTCCTACTTTGAGCAGGGGATGGGACTGGATGACCTCCTAAGGTCCCTTCCAACCATGATATTCTATGATTCTACAAACAAAAGGGGATTAGGTTGTCGCTTCATAGAATGCGGGATCTGATTTTCAGCCCTGCTGGAATATAAACTCTTGAATTTAAGTTATTACAGGAGTGCACCAGTTTTTAAATTCAACTCCTTAGACAGCCAACATATATATAGATAAAGGATGTGGAATAGGATGCAGCAGAAACCAATTCATTAAGTGGTGTTTAGCATGCTTTGTGAGTTCTGGGAGTGGTGGTGTTTGTCAGGAAGAAGACTACAATTTAGCTCTTAGAGCTACTTTCTTGTTTTGTCCAAGGCAGAAAATCTTCAGAAGAAAGAGCAAAAAACCAAAGAATTAGAAAGTCAGAGAAAATAAGATATTATTTAATAAAACTGAAAGGACAACACATTTAAAATATGAAAGGAAATAACTGTTTCCCACAACATTTAATCCAGGGAACTCATTGACACTAGATATTATTGAAGTCCAGAGTTTAATAGGAGTCAAAAAAAGATAATATGTTTATGGGGACAAGAACATCCGGAGTTATATTTGGCACAATAAACAGTTTATTTTTGAAGGGATATAAACTATGGTGTTTTAGGCATAAGCTAGCCATCTACTGAGGGGTTAAGAAGAAACTTCTTCTGTGGGCAGGTTATTCCATTACAGGATTTCTTGCATCTGCTTCTGAAACATGGGTATCCGCCATTGTTGGAGACAGGATATTGGACTAGAGCAAGCATTACTTTAATCTGGTAGGGTACTTCCTATCTGTTGATAAAAATCAGATAAGGGAACACTTGTTACTTCTGAGCATATAAAAATGAGTGTCTTGGTTGATTTGCATTCTGAGGTATTATGGAAGTTGGTAAACATAACTGGCAAAACAAAAGTATTTTTTTGAAAAGTCATGGGGAACTGGGGGAGAACTTGAGGTTTATTTCTGACATTGGACAGTAACAGGCGCTTAGAAGAAACTTCTTTCTAATGTCAGGTTGTTAGTGATTGGGTTATGTCCTGAAGCATTGTGTGTTACATCATTTACACAGTTTTGGCTGAGCTTCAAAGGCTTTACACTCAACTTGATTGCATTTCTGCCTGTCTGTAATGTGATAACTTTTGAACACTTGTGTACAATGAATTCCAAAATCTCAGAGAATGTTCTAAGCATCAGTGGCCAACAGGCCTGTTGATTTTGGGGAGAATGAGAAAAAGGCAAAATGGGAGGACACATGGGAGTCTGCCATCTTCAGGCACCTTTGCAATTGTTCGTAGATCAAACAGTTGGTTGATAGCACCCATTAACACCTCCAGCATAACAATATCCTATCTCATCTTACCCATAGAATTTAACCTGATGATACCCTCAATGACTTATCTCCCAGACATAAAAATAAAGGGGGATGTGGGTCATGGGAGGAAGTGAGGAAGAGAGCATGCACACAGACCCTGGTAAGGGGGGGAGAATAGGGAATGGGGCACACAGAATCCTTGGCATGTTGCAAATTGGAGGACCCAGATATGGGGATGGGGGAAGAAGGTCACAGAGCTCCAAGCATGAAAAAGTGGAGAATGAGGGAGAAGGGGTTAATGGCAGTGCACACAGAGCACCTGCTATAGGAGGCAAATAGGGCACCCTGGGATGAGTGGAGGGAGGACTGGGAAGGTGCACAGATCCCCTGGGAGTGGGGGATTGATGGACATTGGTATGGGCGGCATGGGCATGTGAACAGAGCCCCTGCCAGGGGGCAGAGAATGGGGAACTCTGCTGAGGGGTGGATGGGGGACACACTGAGTTCCTGCTACCGGGGGATAAGAGAATGTGGGAGGAGGGAGGGGGAGAAGTTGCAGGGAGTCCCTGAAATAGAGAGAGGTGGGAGGGTAGCACATTGGGCCTTGGGTAGAATAGAGTGTGTACAGTAAGCTCAGTCTACACAAACTAGTAAGTGTGAAACCCCCTAGTTATCCTGTCTAATGTAACTGATGTCCTCATTGTCCATATGAGTTTAATCTTTATGAACCCTACTAAGTGGTTGGACAATGTCTTGGATCAGTAAGTTTCATAGGTAATGTACAGTGTAAAATACTTTGCATTGTTTAAGTTTGTTTTTAAAACAAATGTCTGCATCTTGAAAGTGCTGTCTAAATATTAGCTAAATAGAGAGACAAGGTGGGTGAGGTAATATCTTTTAGTGGACAAACTTCTGCTGGTGGAGAGACAAGCTTTTCTCTCTAATATCGTGGGACCGACATGACTACAACTACACTGCTTACTAGCTAAGTAATCATCCTTGCATTACTTTTAAAGATTAAGCATTTGGTTAGATATGTGTAAAAACTGATCAAAGTGCAACCAAACGTCCTTTCAGACATTTCATGCTATTGGTGGTCTGTGCCTGAGTTGTCACTCTATATTTTCATTCTCCAATTAGCATTCTTTCACACAGGTGAAAGATTAGGTCTGTCTTGTTAGAGCTTGTAATGGGAAGCTACCACAATCCCTAGCAATACCCTCCCTAGGCTGTAATGCAAGTTTATAATTTTATACAGATTAATTACAGTACTTGGGTTTTGTAACATCAGGTGGCAGGAGAGACCTCAGAACCACAGTGTATCACAGGAAGCACAAAGAAACTATGATGTAGGCAAAATGCTAATTTGTCAGCTTGTTCACACCATCATTTTTCCCTGACACTATATTACCTATGTATTTAAAGGAGTTTTTGTGATTTCTAATATATCTAAACACTTGTGATTGAAATCCAGGAGGCACTTATTACCTGTTCAACTTATATGGGTGTCTACTTTTTTAAATGACTGGTAGAAGTGATGAGACAGCATCAGAAGCCTAGGTGACCCATTTTTCTGAAGTTCACATGCTTTGAATAGTGAACCCATGAGACCTGTATTGTTGTAGGGTTTGTGGAATCCCTACTGTATTTGGATCATAGGTTTGTGCAAAAGAGGAAAAGCTAACTGGGGAGAAGCACCTTGAACAAAATGACCCTAATATATGCTGTTTGCAGGGAAATCTCCCAAATTGCATACAGGGGTAGAAGTAATTTTGCAGAGACACTCCCATCCAGCTGACAACCACTCTCCAAAACAAGTGGCCCAAGTGAGAAGTTCCTTGTTGCTGCCGATTAAAGCTCCTGCCACGATCAAGTCACTAAAAACCACCAAAACAGGGGAGCAGACTGATGAGGAAACTGAGGACGTTGGGCTGTTTATTCCGCTGGGTAAGTGTCATGCAGGAGGAGAACCTGTGACATGGTGACGCAGTACAACCAGAAATTCTCTGGAAAGGAAGCACAAAACTAGGATAGGAATCCAGCCTTTGGGTTCAGCGATTTTGAAATAAATATTAAACTTCTACACTGTAATTCAGTAGCTGACTAAGCCTCAGGGACCCAGTGAGGAGCATGTTCTGAAACAAACTGGAGTTGATCCCTGCAGTGGTCTGTGTCACTTATTGCCCAAACACTGGCGTCCTAAGAGAAGAGCTTGGATGCTGCTCTTCTCGTGAGTCAGCAATACACTTAGTCTACATCCACACTACCCGCCCGATTCGGCGGGTAGCGATCGATGTTCTGGGATCGATTTATCGTGTCTCGTCTAGACGCGATAAATCGATCCCAGAAGCGCTACCCGTCAACTCCGGAACTCCAGCTCTGCACGAGAAGTAAGCGGAGTCGACACGGGAGCCTACCTGCTGCCGTGTGGACCAGCGGTAAGTACTTTTGAAACCGATCTAAGCTATTCGACTTCAGCTACGTTATTCACATAGCTGAAGTTGCGTATCTTAGATCGATCCCCTCCCCCCTACTGTGGACCAGCCCTTAGGCTTGAGAAGCATGTTAAGTCTGATACATTTTCTAACCCACTGGTGCTGGGTTCCAGGATTTTCCTGATTTGCAGCCTGACTGCATGGTTGCTTCATGGCAACTCCTTCAGGAGGAGGGGAGGTGGCTAGTATGGCAACTCTGTAAAGTCACTAGAGCAAAGATGTCAAATACCTAGCTTAATGTATTTGTGGCCTCTGTGATTTGTTCAGATTCTTCAATATCTGAGTCTTCCATTTGAAAAATGTATTCCTAGCTCTCGTGGTTGTGAAGGATCAGTGCACTCTTGTCTGCTTGAGTCTGTTGTGGATTGCGGGTTGTATGTGGTTATAAATTTATGTTCCAGCCCACATACTGTAACTAAAGATGAAATCCATCTTTCTCCCAAAGAGTGAGTTTGACACTCCCTGGCCCCCCGCATTAGTTATAACATGCATAGGAGCAGGTCAAAACACCAACGTTTTAGTGACTCATGGTTGCTATTCGTGATCAGTAGGTGGAAAGCAGATGAGACCTGTTAATGTCTGCTGCGTTCTAGCTTTTGGAGAGTCCCACTGCCTGAGTGGGAGGTTGAGTCTTGTATTTTGAAACTGAATTGTTTATTGGTAATCTGCAGAGGAGCAAGATGGAGAGGAAGGTGAGAGGAGGAAGAAGAGGAGGAAGGCAACTAAACGTAAACGTGAAGAGAGAGGCCAAGAAGAGGAGGCGTCCTTGTCTTGTGACATCAAACTAGATGACATGCTTGATCGCACCTTAGAAGATGGAGCGAAACAGCACAACTTGACCGTCGTCAACGTGCGAAATATCCTCCATGTGAGTGGGGTGGAGTGGAGATGTATGTCAGTACTAAGAAAAGGAATATACCCTGTGTATCTTACTGGGAAAGTGCTGGCTAGGCTGAGGTTAGCCTATAGGATTGCACAGGATTTTATAAATGGGGTAAGCACAGTAATGATTCACAGACTAGATGTCTCCTGTGATGGACTGTAAAACGAGAGCTATCTATTGTTATAGGTGGAATTAATCCTGAACTGGGTCACTTACATTGTCATTAGCAGATGTTAATCTTTTACTTCCTGTAGCATGATCTTTTGCAACTGGTTGTACCATACCTGAGACGCCCAGGACAAAGGCACAAGCTATTAAGATGGGGTGAGAGGACATAGACTGGAAATGTACAAACCTCATATATTCTGAGAGGACTGGGTTTCTTGGTAAAGGTCTTCAGGAATTCTGGTGGGACTGTTAATGGAAATGCAGTGTACATAGTGACAAAGGCTGCCTCCTGTTTTTTTTTATATTTTTATCCTATTACACAATTTCCACATGGGAATGAATTGTAGTGGAGAGAAAATCCACATCCACTTAGCTACCTAGTGCAAAACTTGAGCCAGCTAATTCTGTAGTGAAACGCTTGTCAGATTCCAGTCATCCCTGAACTGAACCTAGGGAACACCAATGCTGTTTTCAAAATAATAAATTATGCTGTTTATTTTAAGCTTTTCTTTGCATTTGAATAACGTTCCATGCCTGATGGTCACAGGAATTTGTCCTTTGTCCATTCCCTCTATAGTGACAAGTGACTGCCATTGCTTCTGTTTCAGGCATATTCACCAGTCATTACTATGTAAATGTCAGAATGCAATAAGTTTACCTTCATCTACAGCCTGGTGCTGATGTGGTCATTTCCTTCCCAGAGCGCCCCATTCTGGCAATCTAGTTACAATATTTGGATTCAGGCGCCAGAGTCTCTGATCTCGTCTTATCTCCTCAACTTTTACTTTCTATAAGCTCTCCTTTGTTTTTCAGTTTTGTTTTTTGTATCTCACTTCTTTAGTAATTAGTGTGCTCTGAAATGTAGCATTAAACTTGCCCTGGAGCAGGAGTACAGTGGATTAGATACCATACTCTGTCTCACACGTGTGAATTTATGTTTTAAGATGCAAATTCTCCAGTGCTGCCCCACAGTAGCTTTTCTCATGTTCTTACAACCAGCAAATTATGGGATTTTACATTTGTGAGAACAGCAGAGCTGATGAAACTGATGTGTGTGTATAGACTGTACTGTGTTCCCTCCTCATAGCATTAGAAAGTTTGATAGGTTCATTCTACAGAATCGTTGCATGTAATGCAGGGCATGTACTTTATCATCAGAGGAACACTTAATATTTTCTTGTCCTCTTTCCACCTCCCACCACATTTCCAAGATTATTTTGAGCTGAAGTCTGACTCTTTTTCACAACAAAAATTAAAAAGGAGACTTGAAACCAATTTTTATGTTCCTGCAGGAAGTGATCACAAATGAGCATGTGGTTGCCATGATGAAAGCAGCCATCAGTGAGACAGAAGACATGCCCATGTTTGTGAGTAACAAAATTTCCTCCCCCCCCCCCCCCCCATTGCTATCTACCCATATGCATGGTACCTTCAGATGCTGCTCTGACTTGAATCTTGCTAGTGATCTGATGTGGGGAGAGAATAGGCTAAAGGTAGGATCATGGGAGAAGTTGTATTGCAATATGTATAGGCAGCTTGAGACGCTAACTGTTCTGTTGGAACCTAACTGCTAAAGAGAATCCTCATATATAGGGTTTAGTGCAGAGATGTCATGCCCACCATGTCGGACAGGTGGTGTTCTTAGCAACAAGAAACAAAGACATTTTCCATAGAGAGACTGGTGAAAAATGTTACAGTTAAAAGAGTTGGCTTTCTTTTTAACTCTTTTAGGAGCCAAAAATGACTCGCTCTAAACTGAAAGAAGTTGTGGAGAAAGGAGTGGTGAGTATGTCAGTTGCTTTTTTCCCATTGGTTTGGGAAAAAGAAGATGCTTTTCTGGCCTCTAGGGGCAGTAGGAACTGTAGACTGAGGATGCTTTCTGTGAACTATTCCTAAGCCTAAAAGATGTTACAAGGTGAAGTGTGTGCCCATATTTGTAGTGATCTTAAATAAAGAAAATAGGGATTCCTTTGAGATGAACAGAAATGTACCAGATTAAGAGTTGGAGAGAGTGGGTAAAGTGCACACAGTTAACTGAGAGTATCTAATATAGGAGGGAGTTGTTGCCTGATGCACAAATCTGCTGAGTGGTTTAGAAAGCATATGTTTTAAAGTCAGATGTTACTTGGGTAATTTGGGAAATAGGATCACAAAACGCACATGATCCTTTGTTTTAACACTATGAAATCTGATGTTACACAGATTATTAATAATCATTTTATTTTCATTAGGTAATCCCTGCATGGAATATTTCTCCAATTAAGAAGGCTAATGAGATCAAGGTTAGCAACTGAAAGGTGAATCTGTGCTGTTTCCTCTGTCTGCAGAGTCTGTTGCAAGCAGATTTGCGTCCCTACACAAAAACCTCCAGTGAATATACTCATCTGATTCACCTTGGGTTCACATCTTTGGCCTTATGTTTCTCCCTGACTGTCCCTTCTCCTGACTTGTAGCTTGTTTTCCTCTTCAGTGTTTTATTATGTGTATTGTATTGTGGTACTGCCGAGAGACCCCACTGAGGGCTGGGCACTACCTACCCCAAAGAGCTGACAGTCTAATTTTAGATATGATGCAACAAGTGAGTGTAACAAACAATAGGCTGACAAGGGTATCAGTGCTAGAAGCATGTGGTTTCATAGACTAGGTATGTGCAATATGAGATGCTGTGAGCTCATTCCGTGGCTTTTTAATGTAGTAAACTGGGCCTGTCCTTGCACCTCTGAATCCACCCATTCCACAAGCCTTACTTGGATACAGTTCCCCATCCTCTGGAGCCTCTCTCCTTATCTTGGATCCTTCTCTGAGCTTCTCCACACATGTCCTGTGGTATGAGCATTTGAAACTGTAAAACTTTTAGCTTAAACCTGTAAAGTTCCTATATTTCCCTTGGTCTTACTGCAGCCTCCTCAGTTTGTGGACATTCCCCTGGAAGAAGATGATTCATCTGATGAGGAATACCAGCCTGAGGATGAGGATGAGGATGAGACTGCTGAAGAGGTAAATATGGCTGAACACATCTGATTATATCCACAAAGGGATTTAAGTGTCTAACAGCCACTTTAGGCACCCAAATCCAAAATATAGATATTCAAAATCCCCGCTCAGCTGCTGTCTAATTCTGTAGGTGGCTGAGTTGCTGCTGATAAAGTCCCTAGGTACCTAAAAATCTGCCAGGGGGCATGCGCACAGCCACTTAAGTCCTGATGCTTAGCTCACACCTAGGTCCTAGCAGAATCTTCAAACTGGGTGTTCCTCCACCTATGGTGCCTACAGGGTCCAATCTGGTATGTGTGCTCAGAGGCTGCCTTAGAACACACCTACTGGATTAGGTCCTGCACAGAACTGAGTTGGAGGTTGTTTCTCTCCTGCTCTTTCTCCCCTGCCCCCCCCCCCCCCCTTTTAATCCAATAGCTCAGTGGTTATAGCCCTCATCCAGGATGTGTGAGACCTCGGTTCAAATCCCCATTCTTCCTGAAAGAACCTGCAACTTGAACCCAGGTTTCTCACATCTTGGGTGAGTGCCCTAATCACTTGGGCATGAGTTATTCTGAGGAGGGTCTGTCCTGTTGAAGCTTTTCTTGTTTGCATAAAATGTTTAAATATTTACTGGGCCCTAGAAAGAGCGAGAATTATGCTCTAACACAGTGGTTCGGGCACTGCTTGGGATGTAGGAAAGTTGGGTTAATAGAATCGTAGAATTTTGGGCCAGAAGGGACCACCAGGTCATCCAGTCTGACTTCCTGTATATCACAGACAACTAATACCACCCAGCACCTGCACACTAAATCCCACAGCAGAAATCGGATCAAGATATTCTAGCCCTCAGGAGACTGAACTATTACGTTCCGCAGGCAGAGAATAGGAGGGACTGAGGCTAGGGTGACCAGACAGGAAATGTAAAAAATCGGGGTAGGGTGGGGGGTAATAGGAGCCTATATAAGAAAAAGACCCAAAAATCGGGACTTTCCCTATAAAATCGGGACATCTGGTCATCCTAACTGAGGCACACCAATGGTTACGTGAGATATACCCAGGTAATCCTGGCAAGTGACTTGCACCTCATGCTGTAGAGGAAGGCAAAAAAACCCTGAGGTTCCTGTCACTTTGACCTGGGTGAAAATTTGTTCCTGACCCCACATTTGTTCCTGACCCACCCACCGCCCCTCCCCCAGTTAGATCCTGTGAGCAAGAACCAACCCAGCAAGCATCTGAGAGAGAATTCTTAGTACCACCTCAGAGCACTGGTCCACCCCGTCCAATGTCCTATCTCCAGCTGTGGCCATCTCTGATGCTTCACAGGAAGAAGACAAACCAACCAACTCAGAATATACTGGGGTGTGGAATCCCTTTCTGACTCTTGCAGGTGAACAGCTGAACCCCTGAAGCATGAGCTTTTTAGGAACATCAGATAGATAGAACTCAGAAGGGGACCCTCAGGAGTGCTGAGCCCTACCCGCTACCATAACAAACAACTCCATCATACAGTTCCACACGTACGTTTATCCAGATCCCTGAAAACCAATTAAAGGTGTGTGCCCCAAGAACTCCTGTTGGGAGGCTGTTCCAGAACCTCACTCCTCCAACCTTTTTCTAAGGTTCATGTCCCTGCTCCAATGAATATTTAAGTATTTTATGAAAGTGGAGAAGCTCCAACAGGAGAGATTGAATACCCCATAAATCCATGTTTAAGGCACTCATCTTGGAGGTGGGAGACCTAGGTTGAATTCCCCACTCCTCTCAGGCAGAGTGGGGATTTGAACTGGGGTCCCCACATTCCAGGTGATGAGTGCTCTAACCAGTGGGCTATTAGAAAAAAGGTCTGCCCTGAAAGATTATCCTACTGGTTTTGGTTCATTCTTTCCTTCATAGTATACTGAGACTTTAACTTCATTATGTTAAAAGAAAATCACTGGAATGAGATATCAGTTGAAAAAGGGTATGTTAATGATTGCAAAATTACTTGACTATGTTTTGCTTTTCTTTTGTTCTATAGAGCTTGTTGGAAAGTGATGTGGAGAGCACTGCCTCTTCTCCTCGGGGAGCAAAGCGATCTAGGTCAAGGCAATCATCAGATGTGATAGAGACAGATGAAGAGGGAGCAACCCTATCTGAGGTACAGTTCACATCAAAGCTCCAGTACTTTCTGAAATAGATTCAGTCTTTCATTCTAAGTCACCAGTGAGAAATCCATAATAAATGTTGATTGTTAACATTTATATTGTGGTAACACTTAGGTGCTGATTTGACTCAGTGTCCCATTATTATGGGTGCTATACAAAGAGGTGGATACAACCCATGCCCAAAGAGCTTATAATCTATGAATAGCAGTTTACAAAGAGTCGGAGAGAGGGAGACAGTTAAAATATATGCAATTTTATATATATTTTCTAGTTACATACATGTACTTTTCCAACTGCACCTCAGCTGAGCCATTAAACATTGGATGATTTCTTGTAGGCATCGAGACAGAATTGGGCCTTGGAGAGATTTCAAAGAGACATTAGCAACCTTAGGCATCAGTACAGGGCGAGTCTCTATGAATAAGGAGTAGTGTGGAAAAAAGTACCAAAAGTTTGTGGTGGCTGTGGAGTGCCAAAGATGGTATTGCGGGTGGAGGAATGTGAATGAGGGAGGTGGGTGATGCAATAAGAGATACATAATGGATAAGTAGAAAGGCAGAGAGTTGGGAAGGGCTGTGAAGATTAGGACAAGAATCTTACATTTGATTCGGTGTAAGGAAGAGAGTTAGTGGAGGGATTAAAAAAAAGGGTGGGGGTGATCTGTTCAAGAGATGAGTAAGGAACATGATTTTAACAGCTTCATTTTGTCTGATTCCCTCATACAACTGTAGGTTGGGAATATGTGATCATGAGAACAGATAAGGCTGTGTGTTATGTGCAAGAGTCTGTCTTGCTTTCCCTGGCTTCTAAAGAGTGAAAACTTTATTCTTGAGCCTGTATTTTCTAGAAGTTAGGTCTTCCTGGAACCCCTCAGCATAACCCATCAACCCTCCCCCACCCCCGAAATAGCCTAGTTTTTCTGTTTTTAATCATGCTCCCTGCAGTAAATAGGAAGGATATGGTGTTGCTTATCTTTTCTCTTCAGAAGCAATTATTAACCCTTCACCTATGGCACAGTGTATGGGATCAGAGGCAGCACTGTGAATGTACTGATTTTTCTCTCCCTCCCTTTCTCCCTGCTATTGTCTTCTATCACCAATTTAATTTAATCTCATGTAGTTAAAATGCTTCTAGAGATGATAATTTGGGGAACTGATTAGACTGAAATCTTTGACATTTTCTCCTCTGCCGTAGAGCTCTGAATAGTTACATTCTCACCACTATGCTTGCTAAAAATCAAGTCTACCAGAATCTGGAGAGTCCATTTCCCCTGTGATGCCGTTTTATTTTGTATTGCAGTAGCATCTGATTGTGCAAGGCATTATACAAACAGAAAAAAGACCATCCTTGCCCTGGAGAGACTGACCTAAGTAAAATATTTTTAACATGAAGGCTTCTTTTGATTAGGTGGAGAAAGTTTCTACACCCCTTATTAGGCATATTAGTGCTGAAGTGGTTCCCATGGGACCTCCACCACCACCTAAACCAAAACAGAGCAGGGATAGCACTTTTATGGAGAAGCTGCATGCTGTGGATGAGGAACTGGCCTCCAGCCCAGTGTGCATGGATTCCTACCAGGTAATGTGATTAGGGATGCTACAAAAATGACACTGGTGCAAGTATAACAGTATTGTTGTTGATGGAAGGTGGTGGTTTCGTCTGTACTGTCTAAGACCTGTCTGCTGAGTCACTCTACATGCTGTCAACGTAATAATTTTGCAATCAAGCACATTGCTAACACTTTAAGATTCTTAAAAGTGAGAGAATTATACAAATCAATTAATTTTCCTTATTTATGCCCTTTGTTTACACTCTGCATTTCTCTCAGTTTGGATAATGAAAATCAATTCCTTCAGTTTCACATTTGTATTCTTTGTGTTGTGTTGCTCAGGTTTTAAAACATTGCAGGAGAATGTTTCTTTCTAAAATGTTTGGAATTTTTAAATTGTTTGAAATGTTTCTTTTGGTTTTACATTTTGTAAAACCAAGATTTATAAAATCATAGAATCATAGAATCTCAGGGTTGGAAGGGACCTCAGGAGGTCATCTAGTCCAACCCCCTGCTCAAAGCAGGACCAACCCCAACTAGATCATCCCAGCCAGGGCTTTGTCAAGCCTGACCTTAAAAACTTCTAAGGAAGGAGATTCCACCACCTCCCTAGGTAACCCATTCCAGTGCTTCACCACCCTACTAGTGAAAAAGTTTTTCCTAATATCCAACCTAAACCTCCCCCTCTGCAACTTGAGACCATTACTCCTTGTTCTGTCATCTTCTACCACTGAGAACAGTCTAGATCCATCCTCTTTGGAACCCCCTTTTAGGTAGTTGAAAGCAGCTATCAAATCCCCCCTCACTCTTCTCTTCTGCAGGCTAAACAATCCCAGTTCCCTCAGCCTCTCCTCATAAGTCATGTGCTCCAGCCCCCTAATCATTTTTGTTGCCCTCCGTTGGACTCTTTTCAATTTATCCACATCCTTCTTGTAGTGTGGGGCCCAAAACTGGACACAGTACTCCAAATGAGGCCTCACCAGTGCCGAATAGAGGGGAATAATCACGTCCCTCGATCTGCTGGAAATGCCCCTACTTATACAGCCCAAAATGCCGTTAGCCTTCTTGGCAACAAGGGCACACTGTTGACTCATTCAGCTTTTCGTCCACCGTAACCACTAGGTCCTTTTCTGCAGAACTGCTGCCCAGCCATTCGGTCCCTAGTCTGTAGCAGTGCATGGGATTCTTCCGTCCTAAGTGCAGGACTCTGCACTTGTCCTTGTTGAACCTCATCAGATTTCTTTTGGCCCAATCCTCTAATTTGTCTAGGTCCCTCTGTATCCTGTCCCTACCCTCCAGCGTATCAACCACTCCTCCCAGTTTAGTGTCATCTGCAAACTTGCTAAGGGTGCAGTCCACACCATCCTCCAGATCGTTGATGAAGATATTGAACAAAACCGGCCCCAGCACCGACCCTTGGGGCACTCCACTTGATACCGGCTGCCAACTAGACATGGAGCCATTGATCACTACCCGTTGAGCACGACCATCCAGCCAGTTTTCTATCCACCTTACCGTCCATTCATCCAGCCCATACTTCTTTAACTTCCTGGCAAGAATACTGTGGGAGACTGTATCAAAAGCTTTGCTAAAGTCAAGAAATAGCACATCCACTGCTTTCCCCTCATCCACAGAGCCGGGTATCTCATCATAGAAGGCAATTAGGTTAGTCAGGCATGACTTGCCCTTGGTGAATCCATGCTGACTGTTCCTGATCACTTTCCCCTCCTTTAAGTGGTTCAGAATTGATTCCTTGAGGATCTGTTCCATGATTTTTGCAGGGACTGAGGTGAGACTGACTGGCCTGTAGTTCCCCGGATCTTCCTTCTTCCCTTTTTTAAAGATGGGCACTACATTAGCTTTTTTCCAGTCATCCGGGACCTCCCCCGATTGCCATGATTTGTCAAAGATAATGGCCAATGGCTCTGCAATCACATCGGCCAACTCCTTTAGCACCCTCGGATGCAGTGCATCCGGCCCCATGGACTTGTGTTCGTCCAGCTTTTCTAAATAGTCCCGAACTACTTCTTTCTCCACAGAGGGCTGGTCACCTCCTCCCCATACCGTGCTGCGGAGTGCAGCCGCCTGGGAGCTGACCTTGTCTGTGAAGACAGAGGCAAAAAAAGCATTGAGTACACTAGCTTTCTCCACATCCTCTGTCACTAGGGTCCCTCCCTCATTCAGCAAGGGGCCCACACTTTCCTTGACTTTCTTCTTGTTGCTCACATACCTGAAGAAACCCTTCTTGTTACTCCTAACATCTCCGGCTAGCTGCAACTCCAAGTGTGATTTGGCCTTCCTAATTTCACTCCTGCATGCCTGAACAATATTTATATACTCCTCCCTGGTCATTTGTCCAATCTTCCACTTCTTGTAAGCTGCTTTTTTGTGTTTAAGACGAGCAAGGATTTCACTGTTAAGCCAAGCTGGTCGCCTGCCATATTTACTTTTCTTTCTACACATCGGGATGGCTTGTTCCTGCAACCTCAATAAGGATTCTTTAAAATACAGCCAGCTTTCCTCGACTCCTTTCCCCGTCATGTTATTCTCCCAGGGGACCTTGCCCATCAGTTCCCTGAGGGAGTCAAAGTCTGCTTTTCTGAAGTCCAGGCTCTGTATTCTACTCCTCTCCTTTCTTCCTTGTGTCAGGATCCTGAACTTGACCATCTCATGGTCACTGCCTCCCAGGTTCCCATCCACTATTGCTTCCTCTACTATTTCTTCCCTGTTTGTGAGCAGCAGGTCAAGAAGAGCTTTTCCCCTAGTTGGTTCCTCCAGCACTTGCACCAGGAAATTGTCCCCTACACTTTCCAAAAACTTCCTGGATTGTCTGTGGACCGCTGTATTGCTCTCCCAGCAGATGTCGGGGTGATTAAAGTCACCCATGAGAACCAGGGCCTGTGATCTAGTAACTTCTGTTAGTTGCTGGAAGAAAGCCTCGTCCACCTCATCCCCCTGGTCTGGTGGTCTGTAGCAGACTCCCACCACGACGTTACCCTTGTTGCTCACACTTCTAAATTTAATCCAGAGACTCTCAGGTTTTTCTGCAGTTTCATACTGGAGCTCTGAGCAGTCATACTGCTCTCTTACATACAATGCAACTCCCCCACCTTTTCTGCCCTGCCTATCCTTCCTGAACAGTTTATATCCATCCATGACAGTACTCCAATCATGTGAGTTATCCCACCAAGTCTCTGTTATTCCAATTACATCATAATTCCTTGACTGTGCCAGGACTTCCAGTTCTCCCTGCTTGTTCCCCAGGCTTCTTGCATTTGTGTATAGGCATTTAAGATAACTCACCGATCGTCCTGCTGTCCCAGTATGGGGCAGGAGCCCTCCCCTCTTGCACTCACCTACTTGTGCTTCCTCCCGGTATCCCACTTCCCCACTTACCTCGGGGCTTTGGTCTCCTTCCCCCGGTGAACCTAATTTAAAGCCCTCCTCACTAGGTTAGCCAGCCTGCTTCCAAAGATGCTCTTCCCTCTCTTCGTCAGGTGGAGCCCATCTCTGCCTAGCACTCCTTCTTCTTGGAACACCATCCCATACAACACTTGCTAAATTTAAGCTGATAGTGTAAATTGCTCCCTTTAGGTGGCCCTGTGGCTCAGCAGGGATGCAGTAGATTGTAAAATTGGGAGCAAGAGACCAAAGAGGCTGGTGTAGTGGGTTAATGATTGTATTTCAGTGAATCTATGGAGCTGCAATGATACAGACTCTAGTAGAAGTTGTTCTGTCTGGCTCCTGTCTTGGAAAGGAGCTGTTGTGATGATAACTGCGCAGTGGGGATGGACAGGATAAACCAACTGCTAAGGAGTAAAATATTGAAGGGGAAGAAAGCTCTTAAGGCAATAGGTTTGAATGAGGTGTATGTTAAAAATATGTTTATAAGTGATGTTAGTGTAATAACTATAATTAAATGTTACACTTGAAGGGAACAACAAAGTAATATGAATCTTTTTGTGGCAAGAATCAGATTTTTCTGGTGTCAGGTTTGTTGTTTTTTTGGCTGCACTGAAATGCCTGACTTCAAAGAAATTAGAAGAATAATGGGGCAGCTGTTGTTCCATTGTGCTTTCTCTCCATGTTTCAGTCTCTGGATGATAGCCTCATTGCTTTCCGCACCCGATCAAAGAGACCCTTGAAGGATGTTCCTCTTGGTCGACTGGAGGCTGAGCTCCGTGCCCCAGATATCACACCAGACATGTATGACCCAAATACTGCAGATGATGAAGACTGGAAAAGGTGGCTTGGGGGACTCATGAATGATGATGTGGAGAGCGAAGGTACGCAGCAACACCTGGTTATTTAGTGGTATTGGTGGGATTTTCATCTCTGACCTACATTAAGAGTTCTGTGGGAAGCTTGAAGCTTTCTCTTCTTGTCTATACCAGGCAGTCTCATGTACAGCCGTTATCCATGTTACTAACCAAGCTATGTTCTGCATGCCAACAGTCTTGCAAACCTTCCACATGTCTATGTTGTATTGGTTCTAGGCTCAATCCTCTCTTCAAGGCTAAATATGCATTGACTCGTGTACTAGTATATGTGCTAACTGCTGCCCATGAGTAATAATGAGGGTGTTGTGCATTTCAACTGCACTATAAATACTCCAGTGTCCTGTTTAACTAGCTCTGCTGTTTTTATTGTTTTTTATATTCCTCCCCATGCTCCAACACACTGCCTGTATCAGCACCTAAATACTACAGTAATATGAGCTTTAGTAATGAATCTAGAGATGAGAAATTTTAGCTGTCTGAGTCTGCTTATACAGAGATCTTTTAATGGCTACTAACACAGTGGATGCTCTTGTGTCAGATATTTTGGAGATTTCTTCTTATTTTCTAAACCTCGCATCCTTTCTTGCGCTTTGTTCTACCTTTCTCATTAGATTGTAAGCCCTTCAGGGAAGGAACATTGACTTAATGTGTTTGTACAGTGCTTTAGTACAATGGGTCTCTGATCCTGATTGATCGTTAGAATACAAATATATCATATAAATTTTTAATAATAGAAATTAAAGGGAAACTCGGAAGCTGCTGTTCACATAACCTGATCCCAGAAACTGGAGTGAAGTATTTAACATTTCAACCTTCACCATTGCTGAAATTTTCTACATGACAGCTTCCATAACTACCCAGGATGAAGCCAGCTGTTGGTTTAATGTCAATGCTGCCCTTCTCTTTTCTGTTACTTTTCTCCCTGGAATGCTGAGGCTTTAAGATAACATCTTGAACCTCTTACAAGAAAAGAGGAATTTCCTGATGCAGTTGAATCTTTCATTCCACAATGCATTTGAGAGAGGTGAACAGATATTGAACCTGTCATAAGGCCTTATATAACTGCTTTGGTTTTAGTTTCGTTTCCAAACTGAATGTAACAAGGACTACTGAAGCAGGCTAATGTTAGCAGAGGCTGGAATCATTGCTGGAATCTTCTTCGCATATTCATAACATGACTTAGGTGGCACATGCCCAGGATGCATCACTGAATTTGGTCTGCTGGTTGGATCATTAGTTTGCCTGGGCTGGGTACTGACAGGGACGTGCGTTGATCTCTTTGAGAAGAAGTAGCATGAAAATACTTTCTTCAGGGATCATGTTTTCTAAACATCTTACCATTTTTGTTGCTCTCCTGGATTCTTTCTAGCGTGTCCACATCTTCCTTAAAGTGTGGGGTCCAAAACTGGACACAGTATTACAGCTGAGGCCTCATTGCCAAGTAGAGTGAAACAATTACCTCTTGTATCTTGCATATGACATTCCTGTTAATACATTGCAGAATATTTGTCATTTTCACATTATATGAGTAACTCCCATTGACTACAGTGGAAGAGTAAAGCCCCAGGACGGGCAGGAGGAAATCTTAAAATGACTTATCCAGTGAGAACCTGGAGCTTGGATTTGTTTGTCAGAAAGAAAATACAGTTGGGCCTATTTCTTGTTGTAGTAGTGTCTAACTTGCAAAGTGCAGTATAGGGCACACCTTGAGTTTATTTATCAATGTGGTGTTTTTATGTGAGGGGCACCATGTTGTATTTACTATCATGGTTTATGCTCTTATAAGAAACAAGAAAATAATTCAGAGGTTGATTCTTTGTCTTGCCTCTTGTGTCATCACTTACACCTGTGCACAGTGGGTGTAAAACACATCGATTAGAATAGTGGCATTATACATGCAGTTTGCGCAAATTTAGATGACACAAATTACAGCCAGTGGAGAATCAGGCTCTCTTACTAAACAGGAATGGTTAAAATACTAGGGAAAGAAATGAGGGTGCTACAAGTGCAGATTGAAAGGAAGATAGTTTTGTTATTGCTACCATAGCAATTGAGCAAACTGGGACCCTGTTGAAACTAACACTAACTCAAGTCCTGCCTCTGTCTTGCAGGATAGCCAGTAAGCCCAGTATTTCTCCCCAGGTTGCCATTAGCACGGTTTCCCTTACAGTCTGATTTATGAAAAAATATGTTTCTAACATTTATCTTGTTAGATGAGGCAGATGATGATGATGACCCTGAGTATAACTTCCTGGAAGATCTGGATGAACCAGACACAGAAGACTTCAGGAATGATCGTGCTGTGAGAATCACCAGTAAGTACTGTGATAACCTAAGCTCAGCTCCTTCAGCACTGCTTCTGTTAGAATTGTTGATCCAAATTGAAAACTTCAGTGTTTGTTGCAAAGTTTTTGCAAGGCAGGTCTAATTAATTAAAAAAAAAAAATAGAATCGACCCCCATGCTGTTAACTTCACCAGCTCCTCTGTATAGTAATGACTCCCCATAAATGTACAAATGGATCTGGCTAGTGGTGCAGCATTACCATTCCATTGCCATCAGGTACAGCTACTTCTTTATTTTGAGTTCTGTTTTAGACAAAATGAGACTCTAGATAAGATACTCTGTGGGTCTGGTGCGGGCGTTATGGAGATTAGAAAGGGTTACATTGAAGGACTTTACTGTGTTGCTCAGGCCTTCAGCTGTGAAGTGGGGTCAGAGCTGCATCATTAGGCACATAGAGAGCATGTGGGGAGAAATAGCAGCCTGAATGTGGATGAAAACCTTGTGACCACAGTTGTGGGAAGCTGATCTCTTAAATCACAGACAAGGAGGTGAAGCCCTTCTGGCATACACAGGGGATTAGGATTGAGTGGCTGAGAGGCAGGCTGTACTTGGATGCTTCAGGGCTGATCCCCATCACAAAGAGAAAATGTAAGAGTATATGAGAGGGTCCCCTTTCTTCCCACTTGTGTTGGAAGGTTTGCAAGGATTTGTCATCTTCTGAAAAGGAAATTCTGCAAATTGCTGAGATTTTTCTTACTGGATCACTAACTGTTTCCTCACGTACCCTATCTTGTTTCTTACAGAGAAAGAAGTAAATGAACTGATGGAGGAGCTGTTTGAGACAGTAAGGGCAAGTCTACACTACATAATTAAAGTCTACCTTAGTTATGTCGACGTACAGCCACCGCAGTAATTAAATAGTTGTTGCATGTCCACACTGCACTCCTTGTGTCAGTGATGTGCGTCCTCACTAGGAACGCTTGCACCGATTTAACTGTCAGTATGGGGCATTGTGGGATGGCTTCTGAAAGGCAGCAACAGTTGATGTACTCAATGCAGTGTCTACACTGACGCAGCATCGACTTAACTACATCAACCTAAGCACTACACCTTTCGCAGAGGTGGAGTTAAGTCAGTGTAGTGGGCGAGTTACATCGCTGGGAGCTACATTTTAGAGTAGACACTTGCAGAGTTAGGTTGACGTAAACTTCCTTATGTTAACCTAACTCTGTAGTGTACACGAGGTCTAAGTGAGACTTTTAACAATATGTGGGAGTCTTTCTCTCCTGGAACTGACAGAGGGTCTCTGAAGGTGCCATCATAAGCCAAAGAGAGGGGACTTTACTGGATGTCTCAGCATAAACTCCCTGTAAGGGGTCATGTATGTGCAACTGTGAGGAGGCTAAAGCATGTACCCCAGTGAAGACCCAAGGGGGCTGAGGTGTCTGCTGCTGATGGCATCAGTATAGGTCCATTTTGATTAATTTTATACTGAGCCAAAAGCTCCTTGGTACTAAAAGTAATTCCCTGAACCTCAGACAGAGCCGCATTCACCTGACAACTGCTGAGCTTTATTTCCTATCAGTTCCAGGATGAGATGGGTTTCTCCAACATGGAGGATGAAGGCCCAGAGGATGAGGACACGGTTGCAGAGTCACGGCCGAATTTTAACACACCACAGGCGCTTAGGTATGACTGTCTGGTCTCAATAAAAACTGCAGAAGGTGCCTGGGCACCCAGCTGTCGAATAAGATGTAATAGAAGATGGAAGCCACACACGTACCATTAGATGGCGATGGGGTCCATGGCCCTTTTGCTCTATGACTCCCTGATACAACAGTGTATTTGCTGCAATTTGTAGGCATCATGGAGGGAGCCAGTACGGACAGTGCTCCTCAGTGAGGTGGCCAGGAAGAAGGAGGCAATGCCCTGAAGGAGAGTATAATAGCAGCTTTTATTGGAGGAAAGGCAGTGGACCTCAGAAAAGAGGGGTCATTGAGGGACTGGATTATATTCTAGCAACACAGCTGAAGGGTGACAGCTTTTCTAATTTCCTCCGGAGGAGCTCACTTACTACCTCCAGCTTTCTTGGTAATATGAAGGCACTGTTGAGGAGCTGGGCTGTTCAAGTACAGTAGAACCTCAGAGTTACGAACCCTCGGGAATGGAGGTTGTTTGTAACTCTGAACAAAACGTTATGGTTGTTCTTTCAGAAGTTTACAATTGAACATTGACTTTACAGCATTGAAACTTTACTATGCAGAAGAAAAATGCTGCTTTTAACCATCTTAATTTAAATGAAACAAGCACAGAAACAACAAGGAGTCTAAGGACTCCTCGTTGTTTTTGTGGATGCAGACTAACATGCTACCCCTCTGATACTAAGCGCAGAAACAGTTTCCTTATCAAATCATTTTTTAAACTTTCCCTTTAGTTTTTTAGTAGTTTACGTTTAACACAGTACTGTACTGTATTTCCTCTTTTTTTTTTTTTTTTTTTTTTGGTCTCTGCTGCTGCCTGATTGCATACTTCTGGTTGAAAATGAGGTGTGTAGTTGACCAGTCAGTTTGTAACTCTGAGGTTCTACTGTACTGGCCATTGCCTAGCAAATCTCCCAGTGCACATCACTTCTTGAACAGATGGGTGCTGCTAGTCAGGAAAGAGTTGGACTGGCAGAGCTGTGTAGAGGCACAGGACTGAAGCAACTGTCACCTGTGGACAACATATGTCACCTTTTTGATAACTACTAGCATGGGCTAAATTGTAGCCAGTGACTTGGAGCTGATTGGCATCAGATCTCATGATCCTTCTCTTGTTCTTAGTTAATATTTATTTTGAGAAATAGTGGCTTACTATTGAAATGGTAACAGTAACCGGGGGGCTGAATGTGAACTGCAGTTTGAATTAGAGTCTCCTTGTCTATGGGGCAGCTCAGCTCAAGACTAAGCTGTATCTGTTTGGGAAGGGAGCTAAAGTGACTGCTGGGCGTCTGCACCATTCTCTCCAGATGAGCAGTACTGGCGGGGAGTGCGGAAATCTGTGACCAGCTACAATCTTAGCATGAAGGGTATTTCATGCTCACTTCCCTTGTCTGTATCCCTCCATACACACTTTAGTTGTGTCCATTTCATGTTGATGGGGTAAGTCCTCCTGCTAATTGGTTTCTTCTCCCGTCTGCTTGATCTGAAACAGATTTGAAGAGCCTCTGGCCAACTTACTGAATGAACAACACCGGACAGTGAAGGAACAGCTTGAACAGCTGAGAATAAAGAAATCTTCGACCAAGCAGCCACAGGAAATGGAGAGGTCAAAACCTCAAATTGAGAAGCCACTTCAGACCCTAGTTTTGGACATGGGGCAGAGAAAGAGGCTGCATCAGCAAATGCAGCAGGTAAGAGATGTAGTAATTATCAAACACAAATATTGCACCATCTTATCCCATCTTCATTGTCAACTGCAGGGCAAAGGCCTTTGCCTAGCACGGTGGCACCATCAGTTCTACAGGAAGCACTCAAGCAAGTTCCCTATTGAAATAAGGTACACATTTTGTACTCTGGAATCTGGTACCACAACATTAGTGAAGTAGATCTGTGCACTACAATCTGGTACCACTTTCTGGAATGAATTAAAATCATCCAAGGGAGGTGGTTGCCAAGAGGTGAATTCCATCCTCCTTAACTAGATGTGAGAGAGCTGTAGCAGTTATGCTCTAATCTGACTGTGTTGAAGCAATGATTTAATTCTAAACCCCTGTTTTTATGGCCTTCTAACTTTCTGAAAATATTATCCTTTTGGCTGGAAATCATTCACTATAAAGTGGGTGCACAACTGGTTGAAAGACCATAGTCAAAGCAGTTATCAGTGGTTCGCCGTCAGACTGGGAGACATATTTTCTGCTTGAAAATTGCATACCATTCACTTGAGACTCAGCACCCCTGGATGGGGGTCATCAGCATAAGGTCCTCTTCGTGACCCAGATACTTAGGTGCCAACTCCATGGGTGCTTCAGGGCTGGAGCACCCACGGGGAAAAATTAGTGGGTGCTGTGCACCCACCAGCAGGTAAGCTCCCCTCCCTTCCCCACCTCACCACCTCCTCTGCCTCCTCCCCTGAGCACGCCACGTCCCTGCTCTTCAGCCTACCTCCCAGTGCTTGCTGCCACCAAACAGCTGTTTGGCAGCGTAGCAAGCTCTGGGAGGGAGTGGGGAAGAATGGGAATATGGCACGCTCGGGAAGAGGCGGGGCCAGGGCGGGGATTTTGGGAAGGAGTCGGAATGGGGGTGGGCAGGCGTGGAGTCAGGGCGGGGGCAGAGGGGAGTTGGGCACCCACCGGCGTGAGCAGAATATGCCCAGATATATTAGTTCAAACCCAGTAGCAGACTGTCGCCTTCTATTAGTGGAAGCACACAGGTTTATGAAAGAGCCATGCTGTGTAAGAATGGGTTTCACGTGCGTGTTATGTGACCCTTTTAATTTTTCAGCAGTAAACCAAGATATGGAACTCCAGTTGGGCTCCTGTAAACGTGTTTATCCGGAATTCCTATAGTGTTGGGATAACATTCATATAGGTATATGAAGCAGTAATGCAGAACATTAAAAGTGTGTGTGTTAGTCCCATTTACTCTTGAGGGAATTTTGTGCAAGTGCAGAATTAATATCCCCTGCAGATGTTATGCTTCCCCTGCAGAAAAACTGATTCACACAAGGGGGGAGGCATATGTCTGATTTGCATGTTGGGAGCAGCCAGGGAGATGTAAATCACTCTCTTGGGGGTTGGGGCTGGGCTGTCTCTGTCTCTCTTGCTATGGCGGTGTGTCTGGGGGCAGGGCTAGGGATGCCCCGGTTGGTAGCACCTACCGTGCGCTGGGCTGCAGCTGCTAGTCCTGGCTGGGCTGGGGGGAGAACAGGGCTTCCTCTTCCCCTGCATGGGCTGCTCCTGACTACAGGAAGTATCACACCCAGCCCCACTTCCTGCTTCCACCGCTCCCCAGCTGCAGGGGAAGGGATCACTATACGGTGAGCTGCCCCTCCTGTCTGCCCCACCCCCTACATCCAGAAGCCCCACCCCACCAAACCGCGTGCTGAGCCCCATCCCCCCTGCTGAGCCCCAACCATCTTCACCTGAACCCTTTCACCCCACACCTGGATCCTGCTGGTCTGAGCCTGCTTGCCCCATTCCTAGATCGGGGGCAGAGCTGGGTGTGCATGTGAGACTCTGTTCCTCTCGCTCGGTGGAGCCATATAGATGTGCTAATATGCCTAGTAGGGAATCTGTTTATCAAAAAACATTTCCTGGATCTTTTTTGTTGTCTGTATTGTCACAGACATGCTTGCTGACAGGTATTTTGAAATAAATTACAAAAATAATTGAAAATGGTGTGATTATATTGTGTTATTTTGACAAATACGATATACAGAATTTCAAAATATTCTGCGCAGAATTCCTAGGCGTACCCATTCACATTGCTCTAGGAACCCTAATTTTGAATTTCTTGACTTTTGTGCATTTATATTCTCAACCATCATGTTGTTTTAGTTTAAATGATTTATAAATGTTTAGGGCCAGAAGGGACCATTGTGATCATGTGGGATAATTTCCTGCAAATGCAAACTACAGGATTTCCAAGTGATTCCTGCATCAAGCCTCTAACTTCTGGTTTCACTTACTTTGGAAATGTCTCTGAACTGTAGTTGTCACTAGTGTGTGCTTGTGTATTTTTAAGGTAATTGCTTAAAATGTCAGCACTAAAAATTATTTCAAGCTCTCTGTTAGATAACCTGCTCCGCCTGTTGGTGCTTTAGAATATTTTCCAGTATTTTTGGATATTATAGTCTCTTAGTGTATTGGAAAAACTTCATCTGCCTGACCTGTTCTTCCAGCATGTCCAGCTCCTGACTCAAATCCACCTTCTCACCAGCTCCAACCCTAGTCTGAGTTCAGAGGCCAGCACCACGAGTATGTTTCTGGTAAGGATCTAGCTAAAGTCAGAAATACAATAATTCTATCACAAAAATAAAGGTTGCCAAGTGACTTGGTCTATATTTTCAAAAATGAGCAGCCAGGGAGAGGCATTGTTATGTAGCTGCAGCTGCCTTGACATTGCTAAAAGGTTCAGCACTGTGTGCGCGACAGTTTGCTGTCATGGGAGGGGAGCCTAGTTAGTGCAGTGGGCTAATGCACTAACAATGCCAGTTTAAGTAAAAATTAGTTTTGCTTTCAGGTTAGTTTTAACACAAACCTCCATCCAGTCTGACACTACAGACAGTCCTTGCTCTAGAGAGGACTAAGGTGGGATTAGCAGGACTGCTGCAGTTTGGAATTGAAGGCTTAGGTGAGAGAAGCTTGTTCAGCTAATACCTATGCTATACTTGTCTGAAGCTTAGGTGGGTGTTTGCTGAGGGAGGTACAAAAAATCTCAGTGAGGGTGGGTTGGTTAGTAGGAATGCCCTGCAAAGCTTAAAAAAACAAAATCTGACTTCATTCAACTGAAAAATATTTCCTTAATGTTTGTTTAATATGATAGTATCTTACATACTAATGCTTGATCAGTTGCTTACTGAACGAGTTTGTAACTGTGTGTAAATGCAATAACACAGTGTTCTGTGTTGGCATGTTTTTTGGTAAAGATTAAAACAAAGCTTGAAAAGGTCATTCTTGGAACAATTTCTGTGAATGCTCTGTGATCTTTAATGGTTCTGCATGGGAATGGCGGAGTAATAACTCACAGCACAGCTGGGGCTTTACAGGCTCAGAGCGGAATAAATGTAATCAATTATGTCTCATGGCTCGGTATCTCTCAGAAGCAGGGTTGACGACAACTAAAACTTTCTATGCCTCCTATCTGGCAAGTTTGCTTTCTGAATGATGACTTCTAGATACATGAGTACTTATTTACTTTGAAAGCAAGTCCCTTTATCTCCTCTGTATTTGACTCCTCAGACTGAGCTGAGTAACTTTGCTCACAGTTCCATGCTCCT
Organism: Macrochelys suwanniensis; assembly: GCA_033296515.1. Classification (NCBI taxonomy): domain Eukaryota; kingdom Metazoa; phylum Chordata; order Testudines; family Chelydridae; genus Macrochelys; species Macrochelys suwanniensis. Next base: position 18,751,127 of record CM065795.1, on the reverse strand, counting down.
TCGTCAGCAGTTCCATCCCAAGTTTCAAACAGTGTTCCAACCATGTAACTTGAAGGGAGCGTTGCAGCTCATTGAAGACTTTCATGCCCAGGTCAAAGTTGATTGGAGCCCTCGCAAAACTGTGAAGAAGAGTGGTATGTAGCTGAAGGGGCAGGTTTATAGGGTAGTAATATCCTTTTTGGTGATGCCCTCCCTTCAAATAAGATGGATTCCAGATTTTTTTTCTATGATTTGAAATGGAATTTAGCATTATTTTGCAGCATTGTTTTAAACATGTCTAAGCAATTACCTCAGTATTATTGGCTGTCTTTTGCTACTTAAGCCATGAAAATGTGACACAATAAGATCACATCATAGGGATTTGTACAAGATTGCTTAGCTTGGTAGTCTGGAATGCATGATATGTTTGCAGATGTTTCAAGCTTTGGAAATCCATCAGGAAAGCAACAATAGATTGGAAAAATTTGTTCCAGTGGTTTGAGTGATACATCAGACATTTTCTTTTGGTTGAGATGGTTCTACTAACAAGACTAGGGACTTGAACTGTAAACTTAAAACATTCTGAATGGATAGTTTTGGAAATTTTTGTCATGACTTTCTCTTAGCCAAATAATAGGCAGCTTAGAGTCAAATGGAGCCATTCACTGATTAGAGTCAAATGGAGCTGCTCCATCCTTCCACAGAGCAGATATTGCGTACACAATTCTGTGGGGAAATCAAAAAGAAAAGTAACTTTTGCTGGGCCAGATTAAATTCTTAGTTTTAGTTTCTTGTGTTCTAAACCAAAGTCCAAAGGTTGGGGTGGGGGGGTGGGGGGGAAATAATCCCAGCCTCTACTGTTTTCAGAGCAGGAGTTATAGGAACCACAGCTTTTACAATAAAGTAATGGTGAGTTTCAGAATTTGAGCATCTATGCTTGTGAGGTTCATCAACTTGTGCTGATCTGTGGATTCTTTTCACAGCAAATGAATTCCCCTGTCTTCCAAAGCAAGTGGCGTGGATTCTGGCAACGAGAAAAATCTTTATGTACCCAGAGCTGTTACCAATTTGCTCCCTGAAGGCAAAAGCCCCCCAGAACAAGATTATCTTCACAAAGGCAGAGGACAAGTAGGTGTTCAATGTTAGTGTGTAAAATAAATGCAAATGGGGCATCTTTCCATGGGGGGAAAAAGTAGGGTGCCGTAGCCAACTGATGGGATATCTGGACATTCTGGCACAATCAGATGGCACAATCAGATGGCAACTTTGGCCCTTTGTTCCCAGCCGTAGAACAATTGCTATTAGTTCAGTAAGCCAGACAGATTTAGTCTTTTGTGGATTTTCCATGCCAATATGTGTACTGACTTCCAAGGTGATCAGAGGGACAAATCTGAGTGTGTTGAGGTGTTCCTGAACCGACATACTCCCCATCTTGATTTATTAATGTGTCTCCAGTCGAGTTCTGTGTTGGAGTTCTGAACAATTTGTTTCATTAGATTAAACCATGTAGAGCATTCAGCAGTTGATTGGGCTGTTTTAATTCCATATGCTATCTTCTCCATGTTGCTGTGGATGACCAGATTGAGAAGCTCCAAGGATGTTAATAGATGTGAAGGACAAGCTGAGAGCATTTACAGTTTCTTTTGGTTTGAATCATTGTCTGGCAGAATTTTTTTTCCTTTCAGTTTATTAGCTTTGGGTCTGAAACACTTTGAAGGGACAGAGTTCCCTAAACCTTTGATCAGCAAGTATCTCCTGCCAGCAAAGACTGCGCACCAGCTGACAGTGAGAATCAAGAACCTCAATATGAACCGTGCCCCTGACAATATCATCAGAGTAAGTGACACAACCTATAGTTTGTATGTGTTTGTATTTTACATGTGTGCGAGGTGCTGCCCGTACATAATGGAAGACACAGTTCCTTCCCCAAAGAGTTTAAATTCGGTCTGCACTGTCATTTCTTCAGAGACCATGGCACCTCACTTCCATTAAGAATGAAGACTCCTTCAGAGACCCTACCCTCTCTGTAAAAAGTTGTACTTTTTACAACTGCTCTGATTGCCGCCCTGTCTCTCAAGAACACAACACCTACTACGGAGAGCCCTGATACATCTGTAGTTCACATAATGCTGAAATAATGAGCTTCCTACCAGTAGATTTGCATACGGTACGGAAGTAGAGAGTGAGCGCGCACATGTGCTATACCGATGATCTGTCCAGAGAAATGGGTCAAAAAGGACATAAGATTTTGTTCAGCCCTCCTTCCATTTCTTAATATTTACACATTTGAGCAACACTCCATCAGTGTAGGAGTAATTCTGGATCACTTGAACTCCCAACGTGTACTGTCCAGAGAAGTTTCCGATCACTGGCAGGTAGGCTAATGAAGAATGGTGATTGCTGACCTTGGTCTTTTTCTTTCCCCCACCACCCCTCTCTCCTCAGTATTATAAAAGAACAAAGCAATTGCCCATTTTGTTCAAGTGTTGTGAGGAGATCCAGCCTTCTGAGTGCAAACCCCCTGTGGAGAGGGAAGAGCAGCATTTGCCATTCTGGCTGAAGGTAAAGTGCCTGCTGTTTAGAAGCATCATGCCTCCACCCATCTTATCCCTAGAGCTGATGAACCTTTTAGTGCTGTTGGCTTGAACTGTTTAAGTCAGCTGGTTAGAATATTGGCTGTGTGACACTGGTGCTGCTGGTTGCAGTTTTTATGTCAGGGCAGGCTGGCCACCACCTTACAGGCAGCAGTTACCATTTTCCTCGCTGCACCAAACAGTCTTATTGAGAGACAGATGTTCTCATTTTGGGCCTGTTGCCCTGGGAATAAAGTGCAGATTTGGGATTTGAATGTTCTTTCCTGTTATGGGGCCCTTATGCCTGTAGTACCTAAATGCCTCTCAAACCATTATTTTTTCCTCACAACCCCTTGTGTGGAAGGGATGAACCGAAGCACAAAGAAATTAACTGACTTGCCAAGGTCACACTGGAAATATGTGGCAGAGCCAAGAATTGGATCCAGATCCCCCAAACCGCAGTTCAGGGTTTTATCACATGACCATCCTATTGGGGAATTGATGACACTTGACTCTTGCTAAGAGAGTCTTTACAAACCAGTTTGGAAGAGACACATCAGGGTCATGAACTTTATGATCACATTGCTCCTTCCAGATTGTCACATCCTGTCAGCGTTTACAAACAAACAAACTTGTTGGAGACTTTCAAGTAAAACTAGTGACCAGTGGGCAGTAAATAAAATATACGTATTCATAAAGTGAATCAAAATAAGTCACTGCCTCCTGCTCTGGAATAATGTTTTCTGTGTTGCCTGAAGGTGGGTAAGGGTCAGGGGACTTAAATAACTGATGTTCTTGTCTCCTGCAGGCAAGTTTGTCCTCCATTCAAAGGGAGCTGAAGCAATTAGCAGAAGATGCTGGGGAGGCAGCAGGTTCACCCAGTGCAGAATCTGCTCTTTTGAGGACAGAAAAAGAAACCTTGGAATCACAATGTGATGAAAAATACCCTCTGCTCATGCCCAAGGGAATAGTACTGACACTGAAGCCCCTTGCTAACCGTTTCTCCAGGAGAGCTTGGAGGCGGCAGGGGTCTGCAGCCCTGAAGCCTCTACTCATTCGACCGAGTCCTTGTCTGCAGCCAAGTGCCAACACTATTAATATTCAGAAAGCTGCTGTAAAGTTACCCCAATCAGAAGCTCCTCCTAGCAAAGTTGTGGTTCAAATTCCCCGGTTAATCCAGCCAGCTACAATTATGCAGACTGTGCCAGGAATGCAGCATTTGAACATCCCGTCAGCAGTAGGAAGTGGTGATTGCTTTGAATTTCAGAGTGTGCTCTCCACTTTACAATCTGATTCCAGAACTTCTCTTCCAGCTGCTGTACCACCAGCACTAGTATCCTCAACCCCTGTGACTTTTCAGACAAAAATGCTGCCAACATTGAGTGCATCAAAAATCCGCAAACCTTGTGTCCGCAGGGGATACCAAAAGAAAAAGGGAACAAAATCCACCCCTTTGATAAAGGCTGCCCCTTTGATCCATCCAGCCCCTGTCATCTTTACAGTACCTGCTGCTACAGTGAAAGTGATTAGTATTGGCAATGGCTGCAATATGATTCAGCCCATAAACACAACAGTTGGCAGGGGCACTCAGGCTATTCCAGTTACAACTTTGTTGGTAAATCCCACCACCTTCCCATGCCCATTAAATCAGCCTCTAGTGTCCTCTTCCATTCCTCCCTTGATAACCTCTCCTAACTCTGTAGGTCTTCCTGCTTCATCAGCTGCTGAAGACAAAGAGCAGTTGAATCCAGTCACTTCCTGTCTTGCTGTAAATGATGAAAATTCTTACCCCATAGCTGAGCCTAAAGTGGAACCCCAAGAGCTTTACTCTTCATGTTCTGCCATTTCCCCCAAGAAGGAACACAGCACAGGTCCGGCTACTCCAGACAATGACAGCCAGGAGAAGGTTAAAGAGAGTGAGTGCTATAGTTGGATAGTTGTGGAGAAGAAGGCCTTGGAGCCATTACCCATGGACCTCTTACCTCATTTGGAGGATTTAGGAGAAACAGTGAAAACTGAACCTGAAGATTCCAGTGATGCCCTTGAAGAAACAAACCCAACTCAGGAGAAAAAAAACTTGAACGCTGAAATAAAGGAGGAGTTCATACTGGATCTAGGGCAAGAGCTGGACATGGAGGTCACATCTGAGCATCTAAGTGAACAGAAGGAAATTAAAAAAGAGTGCACAACCCATCAGGAGAAGGGACGAGATCTGGAGGTATCCACCCAGGATGAGCAGCAGTTGGAAGACATTGATACAGCTGGGGTGGAAATGAGCAATGAGTCTTCCAAGAATGCCTCTCACTCAACAGATGTTGATGCAGAATTTAGTAGTCCATTGGGGAAACCAGAGGACTCATCCAGTGTGGATGGTCAGTCTGTAGGGACACCACCAGCTGGTCCTGAAGCAGTGGGAGAGAAGGACAGACAAGAAGAGGAAGAGGAGGAGGATTTTGATGATTTTACTCAAGATGAGGAGGATGAAGAAGAAATGTCATCAGCATCGGAAGAGTCCGTGCTTTCTGTGCCAGAACTTCAGGTAAAAACGTAGCAGCCTAGACAATGAATTCTGCAAGTGAGATAAAGCCACACTTTGTAAGAACCATCTCGTTGTGTATTTATATGGCACCAAAAGTGTGCATGGCACATTACAAATTAAAGGACCAACTCCTGTCCTAAGGATCTTACAGACTAGGTTATGAGCATAAATTACAAATGGCCAGGTTTCTGTTCTTCTAGAGTTGTAAGGGCTTCCTCAGCTGAGCTTGCTCCTTGTTTGTTCTGCGTACTTTGCAGACATTTTTTTAAATGAGAGTTCCTCAGGATAAAGTAATTCAAACAAGCATAAAAAATAGACATCCTACCAAAGGAGATACACGTACAGTTTCACACTTATAAATGACTGTCAGATTACTTTGACTTTAGCAGCCAGGTGGAGGCAGGCAGCTCCCGTTCCTGGGTTAGATGGCATCACATGTCACTTTTAATTATGTTAATCATTAGTTGGCAAGAACTAAGTTGATACCTGGGGTTCGTAGTTAGGATTACAATTAAATGGGGTAGTTGAATGGCATACAAGGACTAAAGATTTTTGGGTGTTTTGATCTAAAGGAGACAATGGAAAAACTGACTTGGCTTGCAACAGAGAGGCGTCTGAGCCAGGAGGGAGATTCTGAGGAAGAGAATTCCCAGGAAGAGAACTCAGAGCCGGAAGAGGAAGAGGAGGAGGAGGGAGAAGGGGAAGGAATGGAGAGTTTGCAAAAAGAAGATGAAATAACAGATGAGAGAGCTGAAGATGCAGCAGAGGAACCCAAATCTGCCTTCACTTTTACAAAGGTTGCCCCAGAAGTGGAAACCAACAGAATGCCACCAGGTGAGTTAATTGTCTCTATATGGAGGTGTGACATTACTCAGGGTACAATCTGGACTGTTGAATAGCTGTGTCCCCTCAATTCTCCAACCTAAGGTGCCTTTTACACTGCTTCACTGTGAGAGCAACCACTCCTGGTCTGTTCACACACAGCCTCCAGCATGTAAATTACTCACAGCTATACTGTTTGAGTGCTATGGCCAGCCACCCTTGAGTTACACTGTTGTGGAGCAACACCAAGCAAATTCCTAGTCACAGACTTTCCCCCAGTAATGTGAGTCTTGTACTGTTCAGCCCTCTACTGGACAACACAAGCTCATATAAAGTGTGTCATTTTATTAATAGAAAATGATATGCACAAATCCTCTTATCTTAAATGGAGTTTCCCAGACACTTTAGTCCAAGGACACTGGTTTAGATAAAACAATAAACAAGTTTATTAACTTAAAATAACTATCTTTCTGTAGTATTACAAGTAATGAGGCATAAAAAGTCAGAATTGATTATAAGAAAATAAAAGTAAAATGTAACTAACACCTATCTTAACAAGCTAAGTGAATTTGAAGGAAAAGTCTCTCACCACATGCTTCAACGGTTTTACTGGCTGAATTTCTTTCAGACAGCATCCTTCCCTCAGTCCAAAGCTGTTTCTTTGTTCCTCAGATGGTTGTGGCTGCCATGGGTAGAAAGAAAGGGAGGAATAACTTGGGGGATCTGTTCCCCATTCTTATGCTTTTTTCTCTTCCTTGAGAATCATCTCCATCTGGGGTTCAGGAGACAGAAAGTCTGTGGTGATTGGAACCTTGAGAGAGAGAGAGAGAGAGAGAGAGAGAGAGAGAGAAAAAAGTGTGTAGTGTGTAGTGTGTATGCGCCCAGGTGAGTATAGTTACAAAATCATTCACAAGCAGCTCAATAGTGTTAATAAAATCAATTCCATGCTCTTACTACATTCTGTTGCACACCAAGTCAATCTCATTATGTCTCAATTAGCACGTCTTCGGAAAGAATCTCATTCCAGGGCTTCTTGGGCTGAGATCACTAAAATCTGCAGGCGAGGAAAAGAAGTTGATGGAGGCTAATTAAATACTTTGCTAAAGCCAGGCACACTTTTCAAAGAGCAGCACATTAGCCATGGTTTGTTTTTATCCAAATGTGTTCTTTCTTCCTGCTCCGTAGTGGGATCAAATGTAACAGCTGGGCAGCTAACCCTAGGCCAACCCAGGGGAAGGAGTAAAGAGGAGCTGAAATCAAGCTAGCTACACCTTTTATCTTACTGTGGAGCAGTGAGAAAACACATTTGGGTAAAAACAAGCCCTGGCTAATGTGCTGCTCTCTCCAAAGTGCACCTGGCTTTAGGAAAATATGTAATTAGCCTCCATCAACTTCTTTTCCTCGCCTGCAGATTTTAGTGATCTCCGCCCAAGAAGCCCTGGAATGTGATTTCTTCTGAGGACATGCTCAATTGAGACATAATGAGATTGACTTGCTGTGCAACAGAGTGTAGTAAGAGCATGGAATTGATTTTATTAACACTATTGAGCTGCTTGTGAACGATTTTTTGACTATACATATTGGTGACTTTTTTTTTTCTCTCTCTCTCTGAATGTCACTGTAATCAGCAGTGAAAGTTGCTAGATTTGTCACTGGTTACTTTGACACTTACTTCTTCACTAGGAAGTCACTAAATCTAGTGACAAAGTAGCTAAATTGGCAACACTTAACCAGGTGATGATCCATTTGATTTTGTTGACACCTGGCTGAGGCATCATTTTGCCTTTTGTCTCTGAGGAACTGGTTTGTGGCTGCTTTTCTAAACTTGGAACATGTCCTAAGGCTAGTCCACACTACCCCCCAAGTTCGAACTAAGATACGCGACTTACAACTTATGACTTAATGTAGCTGAAGTCGAAGTATCTTATTTCGAACTTCAAAGTACTCACCGCTGGTGCACACGTCGGCGCGCAGGCTCCACCATCGACTCCGCCTGCTCCGTTTGTGGAGCAGGATTACTGGCGTCGACAGGGGAGCACTTCCTGGTTCGATTTATCGCGTCTAGATAAGACGCGATAAATCGAACCCAGAAGATCGATTGGACTCCTCCGACGCGGCGGGTAAGTATAGACGTACCCTTAGTAATGTCATAGAGTAGAATTTTATAACTTTATATACAATGTTACCACATTTGTTTTACCAGGACAATAATGATCAGCAATTTATTGAGTTTTCAAATTATACCTCACAAGGTATACTTTGTACAAAATTTATCATAGTCTTGTAAAAGGGGTGAACATAGGGGTACAGACTGTCATGGGGGGAAACAGAACTGGTCTGCTGCAGCAAAACAAGAAGTGTATAATTTCCTCATGGTTTAACAGTGTTGTCTTGCTTTTGGAAAAGAGAACATAAGAATGGCCGTACTGGGTCATACCAAAGGTCCATCCAGCCCAGTATCCTGTCTACCGACAGCGGCCAATACCAGGTGCCCCAGAGGGAGTGAACTTAACAGGTAATGATCAAGTGATCTCTCTCCTGCCATCCATCACCACCCTCTGACAAACAGAGACTAGGGACCATTCCTTACCCATCCTGTCTAATAGCCATTAATGGACTTAAGCGCCATGAATTTATCCAGTTCTCTTTTAAACCCTGTTATAGTCCTAGCCTTCACAACCTCCTCAGGCAAGGAGTTCCACAGGTTGACTATGCGCTGTGTGAAGAAGAACTTCCTTTTATTTGTTTTAAACCTGCTGCCCATTAATTTCATTTGGTGACTCCTAGTTCTTATATTATGGGAACAAGTAAATAACTTTTCCTTATTCACTTTCTCCACACCACTCATCATTTTATATACCTCTATCATATCCCCCCCTTAGTCTCCTCTTTTCCAAGCTGAAAAGTCCTAGCCTCTTTAATCTCTCCTCATATGGGACCTATTCCAAACCCCTGATCATTTTAGTTGCCCTTCTCTGAACTTTTTCTAATGCCAGTATATCTTTTTTGAGATGAGGAGACCACATCTGTATACAGTATTCAAGATGTGGGTGTACCATGGATTTATATAAGGGCAATAAGATATTCTCCGTCTTTATTCTCTATCCCTTTTTTAATGATTCCTAACATCCGATTTGCTTTTTTGACTGCCGCTGCACACTGTGTGGACGTCTTCAGAGAACTATCCACGATGACTCCAAGATCTTTTTCCTGATTAGTTGTAGCTAAATTAGCCCTCATCATATTGTATGTCTAGTTGGGGTTATTTTTTCCAATGTGCATTACTTTACATTTATCCCCATTAAATTTCATTTGCCGTTTTGTTGCCCAGTCACTTAGTTTTGTGAGATCTTTTTGAAGTTCTTCAGTCTGCTTTGGTCTTAACTATCTTGAGCAGTTTAGTTTCATCTGCAAACTTTGCCACCTCACTGTTTACCCCTTTCTCCAGATCATTTATGAATAAGTTGAATAGGATTGGTCCTAGGACTGACCCTTGGGGAACACCACTAGTTACCCCTATCCATTCTGAAAATTTACCATTTATTCCTACCCTTTGTTCCCTGTGTTTTTTAACCAGTTCTCAATCCATGAAAGGATCTTCCCTCTTATCCCATGACATCTTTATTTATGTAAGAGCCTTTGATGAGGGACTTTGTCAAAGGCTTTCTGGAAATCTAAGTACACTGTGTGCACTGGATCCCCCTTGTCCACATGTTTGTTGACCCCTTCAAAGAACTCTAATAGATTAGTAAGACATGATTTCTCTTTACAGAAACCATGTTGACTTTTGTCCAACAATTTATGTTCTTCTATGTGTCTGACAATTTTATTCTTTACTATTGTTTCAACTAATTTGCCCGGTGCTAACGTTAGACTTACTGGGCTGTAATTGCCAGGATCAGCTCTAGAGCCCTTTTTAAATATTAGCATTATATTAACTATCTTCCAGTCATTGGGTACAGAAGCTGATTTAAAGGACAGGTTACAAACCATAGTTAATAGTTACGCAATTTCACATTTGAGTTCTTTCAGAACTCTTGGGTGAATGCCATCTGGTCACGGTGACTTTCAATTAATTCTAAAACCTCCTCTAGTGACACTTCAGTCTGTTACAATTCCTCAGATTTGTCACCTACAAAAGACAGCTCAGGTTTGGGAATCTCCCTAACATCCTCAGCCATGAAGACTGAAGCAAAGAATTCATTTAGTTTCTCCGCAATGACTTTATCGTCTTTAAGTGCTCCTTTTTTATCTCGGTCGTCCAGGGGCCCCACTGGTTGTTTAGCAGGCTTTCTGCTTCTGATGTACTTTAAAAAAACATTTTAACTTTTGAGTTTTTGGATAGCTGTTCTTCAAACTGCTTTTTGGCTTTTCTTACTACATTTTTACATTTAATTTGGCAGTGTTTATGCTCCTTTCTATTTATCTCACTAGGATTTGACTTCCACTTTTTAAAAGATGCTTTTTTATCTCTCACTGCTTCTTTTACATAGTTAAGCCACGGTGGCTCTTTTTTAGTTCTTTTACTGTGTTTTTTAATTTGGGGTATACATTTAAGTTGGGCCTCTATTATGAGGCTTTGAAAAACGAGTCTACAAAAACAGTTCCCTCGCAGTGTCTGGGCCCTTCTGCAGTCCCCTCCTATCCATCCACTTGCAGTGCAGTTATACTCTGAAAAGTGACTGCGTAAATGAGATTGTGGAGTTCCACGGTCTCTTTCTGGCCTTTACAGGTCATATTGTTTGAATGTACAAGTCACAAGATGAGTTTTCCGGTGGCTCAACCTGGGAACTGAAAAGCCATTGGGATTCTTTCTTCATCAGACATCACTGATAATAAAGATTCTGCAGTCAGAATGGAGCTGCTTATTCTGTGCGATTCAGAATAGAATCCAGATTTGTTAGCAACACAGCGAAACCTGCTAACAAGACTAAAAAAGTCACTATGTAAGTGAAGTCGGAAAGCAGGACTTAGAACCACAGGTTCTAGGGATGGGGAGGAAGATAGAGCTAGTGATGCTGGAAATAACCCTAAGTCCAGCAGATGTGTGGGCTTCTTTTTTTTAATTTGTTTTCCAAAAGCAGACTGCGCCTTCCCAGATTGTGACGCAGGCCCAGGAAGAGGCAGAGACCTAGACCCTCATGAATAATAATAAATAATACCTAGATTTTATATAGAGCTTTTCATCAGAGGATCTCAAAGCACTTCACAATCTTTAATGTAGTTATCCTCATGACACTCCTGTGAAGTATGGAAGTATTCTTATTTCTCTTTTGCAGATGGGGAAGAGCCACACAGAGGTTAAGTGACTTGTCCATGAAACCTGTGGCAGAGCAGGAAACTGAATCGGTCTCTCCTAAGTCCTAGGCTAGTGCCCTCACCACTGAAGCGTCTTTCCTACTCTTCATCTCTTGTGATATGAGCTCTGCTGTGCCCTAACTCTCCAAAATATGAGAATGAGGCACATTAGTAAGACGGATCAGATGTACTCAGTTCATTCAGTCTCCCCATCAAAGCCTTGGACTGGTCTTTATCTCATGGTCTCTGCTAACTGGGTGTGTTTGAGCTGTAAGTTTGGAAGGGATTCAGTGACCATGAAAATGAGGCATGAGTTTCCACACTCTAGAGAAGAAATCTGTTCTGCTGACTCAGTGAGATGAGGATACTCAGTAACATTTATAATACACAGTTCACTTCTCTCTTTACATTCATTTTCTGTGGTCTCCCGCAAAATAAAGGGGAGCTTTATATGACCCACAAACACGCTCCTTGTGCTGGCAGGACAGGAGTATGTCTGTGGGTCAGGGCCTAATGATGAATAAAAGGAAGGGAACCCTTGCCTGGCAGTCAGCATGGTCCACAGCACCAACCTCAATGGGTTTTGCATTTCCCTGGAATGAGGAATTTGCATGGGGACTGTGCTTTCAGATGAGAATGCCAAAGTGCCTGGGAAAAACAGGAACTCCCACAGAGCCAGGAATAAGAGGGGACGGACTCGTGCCAGCAAAGACACCTCCAAGTTGCTGCTGCTGTATGATGAAGAGATTCTGGAGAGAGACCCTCTCCGGGAACAGAAGGATTTGGCATTTGCACAGGCCTACCTGAACAGGGTAAGAACGAACAGGCTGACCTTAGAGCTTTGTCCTCAGACAGAACGTGAGTCTTGTATTTCTGTCAAAATAAATAAAATCAAATTTCTGGCATTTCCAGTTACCATTTCCTGATGAATGTTTCCTCTGTAACAGAATTAACACCTGAGCCATTTAGCTGAAGAATTCATCAAGATCTGATGTTTCCAAAATTTGTAACCCACTTGGGATCAGTTCTGTCTCTTGTGACCATTCCATGCTCCTGAATCTAGAGAATAATTAGTTTGTTGTTACAGCAATTTGAAAATGTGAAGTAAGGTATATGTGCTGAGTATTGAAGAAGCTATTGAATTAACTTTTCTTTCCTCAATTTTTCTTAAGCAGGGAGAAAGTCTCATTACTGTCTGATGTGCTTTGCAGGTGCGCGAAGCTTTGAGGAATGTGCCTGGGAAGTATGAAGACTTCCTTCGTGTTATCTATGAGTTTGAGACCAGCACCCACAAGCCAACTGCTGTGGATTTGTATTCCACTCTCCAGACCCTGCTGCAGGAGTGGCCGCAGCTGCTCACAGACTTTGCTGCCTTTCTTTTGCCTGAGCAAGCTCTGGAATGTGGATTGGTAGGTAAAAGGGAAGAAGCAAACAGGAGAGTTTGAGAAGACAAATTTAGTGAACCTTGAAGGAATGGAGCAAGAATTAAGTATAGAGGCAGAGATGAATTGGATGGAGGTGCTAATTATTTAACTTTTCCATAAAATCTTCCACAGTGCTGAGGAATGCTGCAACATGATGCACAGTTACAGCCTTCCGTAAATTGGTATATCTGTAGATTTAAAAATCTGAACTGTTTTCAGTAAACGTGTGGCCTAGTTTAACTTCTCCACTGCATCTCTTAAGCCTTTAGAGATTTGAAACCAGTTTTCAATCACTGCAGTGTTCTGTTTGATGCCTGCAGTCCACAGTCCTAAGTGAGTTGTAAAACTCTTGGCAGGAGCATATATACTTTACATAGCTTCTCAAAGCAGATTAGAAATGCCTGTAAATATAGATTGGTGTGTCTGGAGTGAAAAGGTCCTCCTTGTTCTCTGGTCAGTTTGAAGAGCAGCAAGCATTTGACAAAAGCCGGAAGTTCCTCAGGCAGCTGGAAATCTGCTTTGCTGAAAATCCCACCCACCATCAAAAGATCATCAAAGTCCTGCAAAGCTGCGCAGACTGCCTCCCCCAGGACATTGCAGAGGTAACCAAACTTCTATGTATTCCCCTCCCCTCAGCCAGGCCTGAGAATGCAGAGGTAGATACCCCATAGTGCTTTCCCCTCTGACTTTCAGATTGCAGGGGGTAGCCAGCCTTGAGATACACTCCCACCTGGAGTAAGAGCAGAGAGAACTGATCTATCATTACCTCCATAAGATTGTACAGCTAATTGGCCCCTATGTATCTTCTCTTTCCCACCTTGTTTTTATCACCCTGCAGGTTGATGCTTTCGTTTGTCTCAAGTAACCTCTCCCTAAGATTTCTGGGGAGATTCTTCAGTGGCAGGATAATTCCTGGAAGTACTCTGATCCAAAAATGAACTACAGTGCAGGTGGCAACACTGAGCCTGAGCTTTTTTGTTTATTTCTAGCAAAGGGTCTTGTTGTGCAGACCTTGAAGTCGTTGCCATGTTTCACCATTATCTTACTCCAGAGTTTTTTCTCCCACAGTTGAAGACCCAGATGTGGCAGCTGCTGAAAGGACATGACCACCTGCAGGATGAATTCTCCATCTTCTTTGATCATTTACGTCCATCAGCCAGCCGCATGGGAGACTTTGAGGAGATCAACTGGACAGAGGAGAAAGAGTATGAGGTGGAGACCCTTTCTCTAAACTAGGAGAGAGAAGTAGGGAGGCTTGGATCCCTCAGTTTGAGAGGCTTAATAGGGAGGCTACAGACCCAGAAAGGAAGAGATGGGATAAAGATCTGGGATTGTGGGTGGCTGGGGATGGTCGGGGTGGAAATTTCAAATTCTTTCAGCACTTGCTACTTTTGACATGATTTTGAACTTGTCACGCTGCCCTGAAATGGGGCTTGATGCAAAGAAAGAGTATGAAAGCTCAGTCTACTGAAAGTTCCCCTTGCCGTGCTAGTAACACAGCCTCTGTGCTTCTTTTAGTTTGATGGGTTTGAAGAGGTGTCGTTACCAGATGTAGAAGAGGAGGAGGAAACCCCCAAGATGCACACAGCCTCGAAAAATAAAAAGAGGAAAGAGATTGGAGGCCAGAACAATGACAAGGTGAGACTGGGATATCTGACTAGCCCACAGCATGTTTCCTCTTCCATGTTCCAGGCAAATACATGTCTAGGAGGACAAATGTGTCTTTGTAGAAATGGTCCCAGTCTCTGAAGAGTTAGGCAACAGGATGAAAGGGATTAAAATGCTTCTGCCCAAACTTCACCTGCTTTGATCTCTGGCAATTTACTTGCTTTAGTTCTCCCTGGGGGTTGTCAGACTGGCCCTGGTCTGGCTCTTTTTGTGGACTGGCCAGCCTGTGACCTGCTTCTGTTTGGTGTGCATGTGTTATCTGTGCAGTGCTCTGTGTGGATCAGGAAAGTCCATGTCAGCTGGTGTGTTTGTTTCCAGGAGATGGAGTGGGTGGATGGTGTGAAGGAATGTTCGTGCTCCTGCCATGAAGGTAGCAGTGACCCCAAACTAAAGAAGAGCAAGAGGAGGACCTGCAGCCATTCCAGCTGTAAGGTCGGTTGAAGGGGGCTGAGCACTGGGATGGTAGGGGCAAGGAACAGTTGTACTGAGTATCCCATTGTTTGGTGTCTGTTCTGATAATCCACCCAGGCTTGTTCTTCCTGTCTCCAGACTGTAATGTATTAAAACTAGTGCTGTCGATTAATCACAGTTAACTCATGCGATTAAAAAAATAATCACTATTAAAAATAGTAATAGTGATTAATTGCACTGTTAAACAATAGAATACCAATTGAAATTTATTAAATATTTTTGTATGTTTTTCTACATTTTCAATTATCTTTCAGTTACAACACAGAATACAAAATGTACAGTGCTCACTTTATTATTTTTTATTACAAATATTTGCACTGTAAAAATGAACAGAAGAAATAGTATTTTTCAATTCACCTCATACAAATACTGTAGTGCAATCTCTTTATCACGAAAGTGCAACTTACAAATGTAGCTTTTTTGGTTACATAACTGCACTCAAAAACAAAAAAAATTAAAACTTTAGAGCATACATGTACACTCAGTCCTACTTCTTGTTCAGCCAATCCCTAAGAGGAACAAGTTTGTTTACATTTACGGAAGATAATGCTGGCCGCCACTTAATTACAGTGTCTCCTGAAAGTGAGAACAGGCGGTCGCATGGCACTGTTGTAGCTGGCGTTGCCAGATGCGCTAAATATTCATATGCTGCTTCATGCTTTGGCCATCATTCCAGAGGACATGCTTCCATGCTGATGATGCTTGTTAAAAAAAAAAAGCGTTAATTCAAGTTGTGACTGAACTCCTTGCGGGGAGAATTGTATGTCTCCTGCTCTGTTTTACCCGCATTCTGCCATATATTTCATGTTATAGCAGTCTCGGATGATGACCCAGCACATGTTCATTTTAAGAACACTTTCACTGCAAATTTGACAACATGAAAAGAAGATACAAATGTGAAATTTCTAAAGATAGTTACAGCACTTGACCCAAGATTTAAGAATCTGAAGTGTCTTCCAAAATCTGAGAGGGATGAGGTGTGGAACATGCTTTCAGAAGTCTTAAAAGAGCAACACTCTGACGCAGAAACTACAGAACCCAAACCACCAAAAAAGAAAATGTCACTGTTGTAGCTGGCGTCGCAAGATATTTACATGCCAGATGCACTAAAAATTAATCAAGGGGGGAGGGATAGCTCAGTGGTTTGAGCATTGGCCTGCTAAACCCAGGGTTGTGAGTTCAATCCTTGAGGGGGCCACTTAGGGATCTGGGGCAAAAATCTGTCAGGGGACAGTACTTGGTCCTGCTAGTGAAGGCAGGGGACTGGACTCGATGACCTTTCAAGGTCCTTCCAGTTCTAGGAGATTGGTATATCTCCATTAATTTAAATTTAAAATCAACCTTCTGCTGGTGGCATCTGACTCATGATGATGAAAATGAACATGCGTCAGTCTGCACTGCTTTGAATTATCCGTCAGCAGCATGGACACACGTCCTCTGGAATGGTGGTTGAAGCATCAAGGGACATATGAATTTTTAGTGCATCTGGCATGTAAATATCTTGTGACGCCAGCTACAACAGTGCCATGGGAACGCCTGTTCTCACTTTCAGGTGACGTAATTAAGAAGTGGCCATCATTATCTCCCGTAAATGTAAACAAACTTGTTTGAGCGATTGGCTGAACAAGAAGTAGGACTGAGTGGACTTGTAGGCTCTAAAGTTTTACATTGTTTTATTTTTGAATGCAGGGTTTTTTTGTACGTAATTCTACATTTTGTAAGTTCAACTTTCATGATAGAGATTTCACTACAGTACTTGTATTAGGTGAATTGAAAAACACGATTTATTTTGTTTTTTACAGTGCAAATATTTGTAATCAAAAATAAATACAAAATGAGCACTGTACACTTTGTATTCTGTGTTGTAATTAAAATCAATATATTTGAAAATGTAGAAAACATCCAAAAATATATAAATAAATGGTATTCTATTGTTTAACAGTTATATTAATTGCGATTAATTTTTTTTTAATTGCTTGACAGTCCTAATTAAAACAAAAATCCAAAAGGGAACCACCAAAATAAGCACCTCCCTCTTATGAGCTCTAACTGTGCTAACCTTTCTCTTCCCATACGCCTTCCATTCCCTTTTACTATCCCTCCTTGCTGTGTTAAATAATTGAGATTTTTGTGTTCTTCCAGGACAGGGGTAAGACTCCGTGTGGAGGAAGCTTGCTTAGACACTGAGCTGAACTTTTATCTGTTCATGGATATAGAAGTTTGGTTTCTTAAAGACAAAGTACATAAACCACTAACTTGAAGGCTGAGTCTGGATGGGGGATAGTGAGGGTTCTAGGAAAATGTGGTCTAGATGAATTTATTCTAAGAATGGGTGCACAACTGGTTGAAAGACTGTACTCAGGGAGTAGTTATCCGTGGCTTGCTGTCAAACAGGGAGAATGTATCTAGCGAGGGGGTCTCAGAGGTCAGTCCTCAGTCTGATATTATTCAATATTTTCATTAATGATTTGGATAATGGAGTGGAGAGTATGCTTATCAAATCTGAAGATGTGAAGCTGGGAGGGGTTGCAAGTGCTTGGGAGGAGAGGACTAGATTTCAAACGGATCTTGATAAATTGGAGAATTGCTCTGAAATCAAGATGAAATGAAAAAAAGACTAGTGCAAAGTACTACTGTTAGGAAACAAAAGTCAAACACAGAGATACAAAATGGGGAATAATTGGGAGGCAGACGTACTGCTGAAAAGGATCTGAGAGTTATAGTGGCTCACAAAGTGACTATGAATCAACAATGTGATGCAGTTGCTAATATTATTCTGGGATATATTAACAGGAGTGTCATATGCAAGACATGGGAGGTAATTGTTCCGCTCTACGCAGTATTGGGGAGGCCTCAATCGGAGTACTATGACCAGTTCTGGGACAACACTTAACATGTGGACAAATTGGAGAGAGTCCAGAGAAGAGCAACAAAAATTTAGAAAACTTGACCTGTGAGGAAAGGTTAAAAAAACAGGGCATGGGTAGTGTTAAGAAAAGAAGACTGTGTGGGGACCTGAGAACAGTCTTCAAATATGTTTAAGGGCTGCTGTAAAGAGGACAGTAATCAATTGTTCTTCCTGTCCACTAAAGGTAGGACAAAATGGGCTTAATCTGTAACAAGGGAGATTTAGGTTAGATGTTAGGAAAAACTTTTATTAAAGGGAGTTAAGATCGGAAATAGGCTTCCAAGAGAGGCTGTGAAATCCCATCATGTAGGTTTCTAAGATCAGGTTGGACAGACGCGTGTCAGGGATGATCTAAGTTTACTTTGTCCTACCTCAGCCCAGGGGGCTGGACTTCATGACTTCTTGAGGGCCCGTCCAGCCCCATTGTTTCTATGATTCTACACAAGGGCTGTGGTGCTACTGGTTGGTCAGATACACCGAGAGTCTGTCTGTCTGATCTATGAAGTTCTTATTCTCACCTGCAGGTGTGTGATAGCAAATCCTATAAAAATAAAGATTCTCAAGAGCTCACTAACAGCATGACTCAACGAGAGTTGAGCCCTCAGCCTGAAGGGAAGGAGCTTGGGACATGTAAGGAGCCTGCAGAGGAGTCTCTGGAGTACAGGGATGAAGTGGAGAATGGCCAGAGCAGAACAAAAACCATGTCTAGGAAAGCAGACTCCCTGGCTTCAGGTCTGTGAAGGTCATATGCATGGGCAGCTGTCACTGTGTAAATTTTGCAGACAAATTGGGATGGGTCTTAAGTGTTGTCTAAATGCAGATTCATTGAGGTTAAAATGAGGATGATTAGAAATAGTTGTTATTCAGCTCCTTCCATGTGCCTCCCCTTGGCTCTAGGTGGCCTAAATACCCAATCTACAAAGTATACCTGCCCCCATGTCAGTCATCTTATCCCACCTGGACAAAGAGCACCCATCAAATCTAAACTATTCTGATGGATTGTTCGTGGAACTCTCCCCTCCATGGGACTGGAGAGCCTTCCTGCCACCTCCACAAAATTACTAATTTATGTAAGCTCTCCTTGCCAGCACACTTTTCTCTGCAGTTCCATCTAGCCAGAGTACTTATTTAGCTATTCTCCTCCCCTCCCCCCCATCTTAACACAACAATTCAAACCAAACTCCTCCCAGCCTTCCTTTAAATTATCTCCTCCTCACTTACTTTCCCTTCTGTCTGACACACACAAAATACACAGGATGACTGGCAGTATAAATACACTAAGGGCACATACCCCTCCTTTCCATCAGTGCAGTTGGATTACAACTTGCTGGAGAAGATGCTGGAGCCAAGGTCAAAGATTCTATGTTTGTGTACCATGGTGCCCAGCATATATGGAGATGCCATCTTGTTTTCCATGTTTAAGTATTATGGGGCAGGCAGCACCTAGTCCATGTTGGGATACTAGCATGTGCAACACCTTTTTACAGGTACAGGATATTCAGAGCCTCGCTAGCTGTGATTTACCTCTGCACCCAGCACTCTTACATAGTAACATATGTAGGGAAACTGTGCAGAGGTTAAAACTGTGTTCTCTGGTTTACAGCACTTTGTGCTCCAATCTAAAATCTCTGTCCTTCAGAAGTTCCTCCTACTAATCTTGTGGGGTTTCTTGGGCAGGATCTCAACTAGAAGGACAGTTGATCTGCTGCAGAGGTGTGTCTTCTGAAGGAGCATTGCCTAATAGCAGGATCCTAGAACTGAGCTCTACAGGAAGCCCTCCGTGCTCTGCAAAAGCTGGGGTCACTGCTGTTGTGGAAACTGCAAAAGAAAGTCAAACTGGAATTACTGACTCTGGATTTAATATAAAGCTGCCTCAACAGAACAAAAGCAACCCTTACAGTCTAGGAAGTGATAGTGAGACAAGATTAAATCAGAGACGTGGAGGGACTGGAGAGGGTTCCCTTGGCCTTGCCAAGCATGTTTTAGGGTCTGATTCAGCTACAAGGACAAGCTGCACGGGAGCTGATCACTTCCCTGGAAGGAGCTCACAACAGAATATAGCCCTTCAGTTCAAGTCATCAGTTAAACCTGGACACGCTCCTTCAAAATCAGGAAGGAGAGAAATGGAGAGATTTTCCTTCCCTCTGGAAGGAAAACCTGAAGTGAGGAGGAATTGGTTGGGAGCAGTTAAAAAACTCAGGCTGAAGACACTGGATAAGAGCTCCCACTTGCAGGTCCCCAGTGACCATGTACTATCAGAAGCAGATGGTACTGGCTGCATTGGAGTCTCTCCTTTTGGCCGGGAATCACAGAGCAGATTAAAGTCAAATAAAAGTAACTGCTGCTTCGAGGTGCAGCAACAGTCTGAAGAGCTGGAATGTAGAGCAGTTCCTTCTGACATGGGGCAAAGGGAAGATGAGCAGCAGCAGAAAATCATGGAAGCCACCGTGTGTGCAAAGAATAGCAAAGTCAGCTCTACTGGGGAGAAGGTTGTTCTCTGGACCAGGTATGTGCTCGTGCATCGTATTTTATGTTCCTGTTATATTGTGTCTGCAGTGGCTCATCTCTCAGCTGCTATAGTTTCCCTTTTTTCATAGAATCATAGAATATCAGGGATGGAAGGGACCTTAGGAGGTCATCTAGTCCAACCCCCTGCTCAAAGCAGGACCAATCCCCAATTTTTGCCCCAGATCCCTACATGGCCCCTCAAGGATTGAACTCACAACCCTGGGTTTAGCAGGCCAATGCTCAAACCACTGAACTATCCCTCCCCCTCGTCCCAGCAAGATCCCTTTCCATCTTGCTGTCTCCCCTGTTCCTGATGTCTTTCCTTGTGTCTTCTCACCTATCTTCCTCTTGCTCTCCAGTCTAGTTTCTTACTAGAGCAGCCCAGAACTGCAGCATAACACTTTTCATCCCAGCTGTTAAACATTCTGCCTTGTTTCAGGCAGGTTCTAATAATAAGTCCAATACTTTGGGCTGGGAAAGAAGTGGGTTTTCTCTAGGAGCCTCCCTGCACATGGGCGGTGTGTGAACCGATGGCTGCGGGAGGCTAGCCCCCAGCCCCGTCCCTTCTGCCCAGGGACCCGCTCCAGCACTGGGGGGATGGACTCGGAGCCTGGAGGACTACTGGAGCCACAGCCGCACGCAGGGAGCGTCACATCAGGGGGTGGGGCTATGCCTGGCTGTTTGGGGAGGCAACGCCTCACCCTACCCAAGAAAGGCTAAGCACAATGCCTGAAGCTGGCCATCACGTGTGCGGCAGCTCTTCAGAGAGACACGAAGATGCCTAAGTCCTAGTTTTAGGCACACCTGCTATTCACGAAACTCCTGCTTGGCAGTTGCCTAACTCTTGCACCTAAATGTACTCAGTGCCCAACTTTTTATTTCTTGGGCTATGTGTGCTACAGCCTCACTCTAGGCAGCGAGGCACCTGTCTCCTGCATATAGGGTGACCAGATGTCCCGATTTTATAGGGACAGTCCCGATTTTTTGGTCTTCTATGACCCCCTGATCCCGTCCCAATTTTTCACACTTGCTGTCTGGGCACCCTACCTGCATATGCACGTACACTACTACCCCGATAGGCATCTGGACACCTGTGTCCCACCTAAGCCTTAGCGTGATTCATAAACAAGGAATGATAGGTGTGTGGCTGCCCAAGTTGTAGGCAGGGGACCCAGTCTGGTAGGTCGCCTCTGAGCATGCCTACCAGATCCAGCCTCTCTAGTAAGTTCATACAGCATAGCCCTGGGGGGAGGATATCCCTTGTAATCTTTAGCCTAGGGTACTCACCCACAATGTTATTGATACTTACTTACTTACTTACTTCAGTACCCTAACAACTAGGCTATGGACTATGCTGATGTAGCACTCCCTCAGTCTCTCCTATTGAAGGGCCACGTTAATTAAACACTGGAATACTTAATCTAAGCTAGAGAATGGAAGAGTGACTCCAGAGCCTAGCACACGTGTGTGAGGTGGAGATCCCTGCTCAAATCCCTTCTCCCTCGGGGGTGGGGAGGAGAGGGCATGCCTCCTACATTTTGGATGAGTACCTTATCCACTAGGCTAGATTGCAAGGGCAGTCTTGCTCCTCTCCCCCCTCCTCCCACTGACTGTTTTGTTTCAAATCCTGTACACCAGTGGTCCCCAACCTTTCCGTGGCCAAGAGCACATTCATCCCTTCGTCAGAGTGTGGCGGGCAGCGACACTTCTTGGCGGCATTTTGGCAAAAGCTTCTCCGCCGGAAGTGCTGCGCGGCAGCATTTCAGTGGCGATGCTTCTTCGGCAGATGCTCCTCTCCTCTTCCTTCCTTGGCGCCGGCCCTGACGGCGGGCACCACTGCTATACACAATTTAAGCCACCAAGCACCAATCTTTCTCCATTGTGTGGCTCACTAGCAGAGCTAGATGCTTTCTGTGCAGCCCAGACTTGGGTACCTATCTCTGAATGAGCTCTCCGGTTGGTATTTCCCAGTGGCTAGATTAGGTGACTCCTGGCCTATTGTGCTGGTTTTGTGAGGCACAGTCTAAGGTCCCCTGTGGGTGGCTAACTTGGGCTTTGGGGATTGCAGAGTTGATCCTGTGATTTTTCTAAGTACCTAGACACCACAGTGCTCAGCATTGTTACAACCTAAGTCCCTTTGTGCATCCCACCCTGACTCAGGCCGAAGCGCACTGGTGGGTTTTTTTCATACTTGAGGTGGCTGTAGGGTCAGTCTCCTCCTCCTGCTCCAAGCTGTGTCCATAACGGTGGTGTATTGCTTACAGGGAGGCCGACCGTGTCATTCTTACCACCTGCCAGGAGCGTGGAGCCCACCTGGAAACCTTCAGTGCCATCTCACAGGAACTGGGCAATAAAACTGCTAGTGAGGTAAGAGCTTGTATGTGACCGGGGTGCAGATCATTTTGAAAGCTGTTAAGAAGGGGTTTGCAATCTGGGGCGGTCATGGTGTCTCAGGGTGGGGGGGTGTCACAAGGTTATGTGGGGTGAGGGATTGAGCTGTCAGCTATACCCCCAAAACCCGCTTTGCCTCCAGCATTTATAATAGTATTAAATATAAAAAAGTCACACTCAGAGGCTTGATGTGTGAAAGGGGATCACAAAGACACAATTTTGACCACCACTGCTTAAAGTAGTGGCTGTCAAACTGTGGGTCATGACCCAATACTGGGTCGTGGCAGCTCTGGTCAGCACTGCCGGCCGGGCTGTTAAAAGTCCTGTTGGCGGTGCTGCCTGGCTAATGCAGGCTAGTCCCTACCTGTTCCAACAGCGTGCTGTGCCCAGTAGCATAGCCGAGGGGGAGCAGCCGCTCCCCCTGTGAGGAGAAGCGGCGTCTTAAGGTGCCGCCCGAGCCAGGCTGGTCGGGGGTTCGCTTTAAAAGGCCCACGGCAGGCCTTTTAAAGCACCGCTGGAGCCCCGGCTGCACTTTAAAGGGCCCAGGGGCTCCGCAGCGGATGGAGCCCCGGCCCTTTAAAGCACTGCCGGGTGAGTACAGGGGGAGCGGGAAGGCACCTTTTTATAGCGCCGCTCCCCCTGTGCTCTAAACCTGGCTAAGCCACTGGCTGTGCCCCAGAAGCGGCCAGCAGCAGGTCCGGCTCCTAGGCGGAGGTGGCTGGGTGTGCTGCCCCTGCCCCCAGCATTGGCTCCACACTTCCATTGGCTGGTAAGATCGGGGGGTGGTGCCTGCGGATGAGAGCCACTTGCATGCCTCCACCTAGGAGCCAGACCCGCTTCTGGGGTGCAGCGTGGTCTGTGGTTCCAGGACAGGTGCGAAGCCTGCCTCTGCACCCCAGCTGTGCTGCTGACCGAGAGCTGCCGGAGGTAAGCCCTTGTTGCCCCAGCCCTTAGCCCCTCCCACACCCCAGCTCCGTTGGGTTGTGGGCATCAACAATTTTCTTCAACTGGGGTGCCAGAAAAGAAGTTTGAAAACCACTGGCTTAAGGGATGGTTACTGCATTAGCCTGGGTGCCAAGCATAGCTTATCAGGGCATGGCTACACTGGAAACTTCAAAGCACTGTTGCGGGAATGCTCCCCCGGCAACGCTTTGAAGTGCGAGTGTGGTCACACGCGCTGGGAGAGAGCTCCTGGTAATCTACCTCCATGAGGGGATTAGCTCCAAGTGCTGGGAGCCTGGCTTGGAGCCTGTCCACACTAAAGTGCTCAGACTTGCTGCACTCAGGGGGGTGATTTTTCACATCCCCGAGCCAGCAAGTTAGAGCGCTGTAAAATGTAAGTGTAGACGAGCCCTCACTCTGTGCAGAAGCGTGCTGTAATTGCACATGGTTTTGTAATTTAGAATGGTGCATTGGTAGAGTTGTGAGGTGTGAGCTGTTCAGAGATGATATAACCCCTGTGGTGTTTCCTACCATCATGTACGAGCCTAAACTCTTGAATTTCTCATGTGCCTAAATCCCCTGTAGGCTGATTGTGCAAAGGCTTCACCTTGAGGAAGCTCTGCTGTTTCACACAGTTTGCTATAAACACTAGATAATTAGCTCAACTCTGTAACTTGACTGCTTTGTGTCCAAGATTTTTGGTTCCTGGGTACTTCTTTTATTTCTCCTGTGATAAGATT
Source organism: Macrochelys suwanniensis (assembly GCA_033296515.1). Lineage (NCBI taxonomy): Eukaryota > Metazoa > Chordata > Testudines > Chelydridae > Macrochelys > Macrochelys suwanniensis. The sequence goes on along the minus strand of CM065795.1, from coordinate 18,726,864 downwards.
GGAGTGTGTTAAATGCTTCTGCTTTCACCGTAATGTCCAATCTTAGTGTTATGTACGGGACGGACCTACAGGCCCCCCCCTCTCCCTCCCACATGAGCCATTTAATCTCAAGTCTCTCTCCCTGGTCAGGTGTCCCACCGATTCAGGGAATTGATGAGGCTTTTCCATACATCCTATGATGGAAGCTCTGAGGATGAGGAAGATGCAACAAGCACCAGCAATACTGACCAGCTGTCAGATAAGGATCTGCTCCTCTCTGAAGAAGAACAGGATGACTAAAAACCTTTGTGCTGGTGGACAAACTACTACGTCACAACTGTAGGTACTAGCCAGTTTGCTGCTAGAGGGATGCTCTGGTGGAGGCAGGAATATGTGCACAGGACTGTAACTTAAAATGGCACCTTACTTTTTGGGATAATCTTGCTACATCTATAACCAACTAAAATTTCATTCCCACAGGAGCACAGGTCTAATGTTGTCTCAACAATTAGTAGGATAATGTTACCCTGGCAGCTTTTCATTCCGCAAATGTGACCTGCATGACTAAAAGGAGAAAACTTATAAATATTCCATTGGGGTAAGGCCCTGGCTCCCAAACTCCTGCCTCGCTATGTAACAAAGATTTAAACTGAACTTCCTAGTGATTTATTGCAGATACAGCAGTAAAAAAACTTATAATGTAATTATTGTATCATAAGATGTGTCCAGTTGTTAGGTGAAGTAAATGCTTTCCGACTCTCAAATGTGAATTCCATTACTGTCCCCTTTTTATATCTGGAAAAGCTATAAGCTGAAATGATCCATGTTTATTGTTCAGTCTCATTCTAAAGCATAACAAACCCCATTCTGTTGTGATAAATAATGGACAATATTGATGTAAATGGGTAAGTCCCATGCTTGAATTACAGATGGCTAAAGCCACCCTCTCTATGTAACAGATGCAGCACACCTGTCACTTAATTTGCAGTAACATTTTATTCTTTAAAAAGCCAGTACCCTAGTTCAACATTGATTGTTTTTAAAGTTTCTCTTCTTCCTAAAGGGATAGGCAGTAGAGTTAGTCTGCTTCATCCTCAGATTCATCCAACTCAGAGCTTGTTTTATAGCATTGGGACAGCATTCGTAGCTCATGTAGGGCCTCCTGAAAATCATAAAGTTCAATGCCTGCAGAGAAAAAGCTAGCCCAGCGCCGTACATCCACTCGATGCAGCTCCTTATATAAACTGTAGAGAGCACTGTACAGAGCAGGTGATGACTGTAGTGCTGTTAGGACAGGAATGCTTTCAACTGCTGTGGAAAAAACATCTCCCATCACATTCAGAGTATGTCACCGTGTTCCCTTCCTACTTTTAAAATAAGTATTCTACCAGGGGAAGGGGTTTTGAGAGAGCCTATAGGACAATGCCATTGGCATGCACTGGCCCTACTCCAACAGCTGGAAAATGGCTAGCTTTAGAAGGGTGCCAGCTTGTTAATACCTCCCTCTATTAGTTCCCAAGCTTGTTTTTTAAAAAAGTTAACCCCTTCACATCTGTTTGATGCAGCTGTATCGTACTGAGCAGTTTGTCACACATAGGGGTGTTAGAGAGCTCATCTTACCTGTTGAGCAGCTGGGAACCTTGTCTAGGAGGAAACCTTGCTTGTTTAGAAGAGATGAGAAAAATTGGGGGTATGGGGGTAACACTTTACATGGGCCCTGAAGCAAATATGAGGTGCTGCCAAGGAAACAAAGTGAGCAAGAATTATCCAAAATTCACTATTAGCAGTCAGTTACCCATCTCCCAAGCTGGCTAGTCAGAGCATATCACCAACCTGAATGTCCCTGGGCACCGGGCATGTAAGTAGCTTCCCAGAACCTCCTCCCCAGTTTCACAAACATGTAGGGCAGACTTGGGTTGTGACCCTGGAGGAAGATTACTGCAAAGAAAAACAAGTAAATGCATATTATAAGAGTGTCTGAACTAAGATGCTGGTAACTGTGGCTGAGCCAAGGGGGCCAGGAATGGTTCTATCCTGATCTAAAACCAGCCGCACGTACTAGAACAATGCAAGGGTCCTGTAATTCTTAGTAACAAGAGATTCTCCCTTATTGACAGCAGCCCGTCAAGTGGTAACCTGACAGGCAAAGGAGGCCTTCCACATATCCTAAAGGTTACCTGCTTCAGCTCTTTTGGACCAGTAAGGATTTAAAGGCCAGAGTCCCTCCCTTAAGAAGCCCCTATTGTCAGAGATCACCATGGCTAGGGGCCAGCTCTGAAAGACTGGTATTAGATCGAGCAGTTTCTCTTACCTGATATGATTTTCTTTGCCAATTCCTCTCAGCACAACAGACTGAGCAAAACAGCAGCTGTCCTTCTGCTCCCCACATGAAGACAATGGTGTCCATGGCATTGCAAGCTGGTAGCTGCACAAAGCATCTGGGAGAGACTGACCATATGCCATAGGAAAGGGTACAGCAGCCCCTGCTGCCACAACCTGAGAGCCAGAGGGAGAACAGGCCAATAGAAATGTCTGTAATAATCTGATCTCAGCTTTATCTGGAGATCAGGGGGACTCCTGCAAGAGATCTGTATCCAAAACTACCAGCAGACATTGATGCAGCATGTTATATAACATCCACATGCACAGAGGCTCAATTTATAGGCAAGAGGAAAGATTCTGCCAGCGAGAGGTATGTGGGAACAATGCCCAATAGAAGACATGCATGAAACAGAATAGCTACTGTAACACATTCACCATATTACTTCTACCTTACACCAATGGCCACAGTGAGGCTGGAGGGGCTGAGTGATAATGATTTTCTTAGAAGAACGCTACCTTTCTCCCAGAGCTGTTAAATTCGTCAGCAAGCTGTACCATGGAGAACTGGGAGGAATGGAGTCTGTATGGAGCACTGAGGGTATCCAATGCTGTTGCCAAGATTGCACTGCTGTGATAGTTTAGAGAGGCCTACAGAAGAACAATTGAACCACAGCAAAGTTCAGGAGGAAAAGGTCATTTTAAGATTGAATTTCAGACGACTTCCATTCCTTAACCAAACCAACTAAAAGCAGTTTCTATTTAGAATAACCAAGGCAGAGCAAAACAACCCAGAGGATACAAACTGATGTTACATTTTAAAGCCTGAGTGACTTGTTGACATTCATTCAGTAGAAATCTTAATAAAAAAACTGCTATTGCTGATTACCTCATTAGTAATTTTTCCAATCATAGAATACAGTGTTATGGTCATCCTATATGTTCTGCTGTGCATTCCCAGGTGGGGGGCTCAGGTCACTCAGCCCCAGTCCTAGAATCTACAAAGTTTTGAGCTTTCTGCAGTTCAACTAGCATTGTAAGAAGCTGATTAAATCAGAGCAGAATGAGCCAGTGTCTGCCTGCAATTACAACTCTGCACCAGTTTAGATTTCTTGTGCAGTCACCCATATGCATTTCCTCCAGCCTTGGACTGAACCAGTTAAACAAGAGTTGAGACTGCAAACTGAATTCAATCATGTGGCTGAATCCATCTTAGTCCTGTAACTAGAGCCCTGCAAAGCTGTGGATATCTGCTTTATAGCTGCAGACCATGCTTGCCGATCAGCTATGTATACACATGTTGTATCCATGCAGGGCTCTACCTCCAACACAAGGTAAGTGTGCGAGACAATTCAGCAACCTGCAATTATTACAACTAATGTAAAGGGCCATAACCCAGAGTTAAAAGGGAGAGTGCAGTAAATGGCAGCAACAATAATTGAAATGTAGGCTCATGTACAAGCAGAAAACAGCTGGTACATACTTCAGGCCTGTGAGTAATCTAAGGGTTATTAAACAGATCACCAAGGTCACTGGATAGACCAGAACTCAGGCTATAGGTTTAAAATTGAGGAAATATACAGAGATGGAGTTACATAAACAACAACTTCAAACATTAGGCATAGGATTAGGCTAGTCTGCCAAGACAAACTTATTTAGAACTTCCCCCTATATAGAACATGAGCTTTATTTTTTATCATGGGAGGATTTAGCCCTTCTAGCACAAAGTTCTGACAATATAGAATATATACACTAGTGTGGTCAGGCCTTTCCAGACAGAAAGGGTTCCCAAAAGCTTCCAGTCTGTGTGCACAGTCAGGGACAGTGTATACTCACATCATAATGTACATATGGGAGTGTAACAGGGACTTCTGGTTTGAGTCCCAGACTTCCATTCAGTGACAGTGGACAAAAGAGTGAGCTGTGACTGGAGAGGTGGACAATTCCCAGGACTGTGTTCATCAGCCTGTAAAAATCCTTCCAGGACACCTGCAGACAAAAGATGCCAAAAATCTACCCAGCTCTGCTTGGCACTTACTTAAACAATTTAGCAATTAAATATGATGCCCTCCAAGTAATCTGTCCTGGCCTTAGGCTCCTTTAGAAGTAAAAGTGCTATGCCAGGCTGATAGAAGGGCAACTACTGTTGCAGTACCCACTGCACGAAGATACGCTTTTGATCTGTTTTACAGGAAGCAGTCTGAGTCAGAACGTGTGCACTAATTTCAGGAGATCAGGCACACTTTTCCCACTGCACACTTACCCCAACATTATGAATGACTGGAGTCAGTCCCCATGTCAAGATTCCTCTCCCTGAATACTCATCATGGAGAAGTTCTGTCACCTTAGCTCCAACTCCAGAAAATCCATTGTTCAAGTCACACAGAATCTGAAAACCCTACACCGAAGGACAAATAGTGTTTGAATTTCTATCAAAAGTTCAACTGGCAGAGTTTCCCAACCAGGTCAGGTAAATGTAGCCCCATGTACCTGCAAATAATCACATTCTTCCACATAGAAGTGCAATCTATCTTCCAGCTCCTCTAGGTAAGTGGGGTCATGCAGGAGGCTTTCACCTTGTCCAAAGGCTTCGAGTTGACTGGACTCCCTGAAAGAAGGGACAAGGTGAGCATTTAACTCCACTCCCTCTTTTTGGGTCTTTTAGCAAGTATTCAGTTAGGCTGATCCCTAAATTACAGTCAGCAGCCGTGCCCCTTCGTGGAGCTACCACTTTGCTTCAGTTTGCATTTGAAGTAAAATAAACATACCCATCATAGTTGTACTGATGTATCATGAAGATGCTTCTGGGATGCAGACGCACTCGGAGGTAATCAGACCAAACCTGCACGTTGCCTTCCAACTGGTGACCCTTCTGGGAGACATGCAACTGTTTAGGGAGGTGAGATGCATCTGCAAGAACATTTACAGATAAAGGGTCAGGTCGGCGGGTCCTTCCAACACACAGCTTCTAATAACCCAAACAGTGGGATGACAAGGCTCTCTGCTAGTGTTTTTGATTTTTAACCAAGCATCCAGTACTTTACACATAATTCTCTTGGTAACCTAGTCCCACACTTATTTCCTGTGCCCTTCACACCATGGCATTATTCCAAACCCCTGCCTCTGTCACAGACTCATAGCAACAGGATAGCATTGTGATATGACTATTTATTACCTTTGCGCTAAATAGAGTGCTTTAGAGCCCGAATACCAGCATACAAAACCAATCAATGGAGGAAAGCAGCCACAGGAAGGAGTATGATGAATTTGGACTTAAAATAGGAGGAGAGATTAACAAGACTGGGACTTTTCAGCTTGGAAAAGAGACGATTAATGGGGGATATGATAGAGGTCTCTACATTCATGACAGGTGTGGAGAAAGTAAATAAAGTGTTATTTACTCATAATACAAGAACTAGGGGTCACCAAATGAAATTAATAGGCAACTGGTTTAAAACAAACAAAAGGAAGTACTTCTTCCCACAACACACTGTCAACCTGTGGAACTCTTTGCCAGAGGCTGTTGTGAAGGCCAAGACTATACCTGGGTTAAAAAAAACCTAGATAAATTCATGGAGGATAAGTCCATCAATGGCTATGAGCCTCGGTTTTGCCAGAAGTAGGGAATGGGCAACAAGGGATGGATCACTTGATGATGACCTGTTCTGTTCATTCCCTCTGAAGCACCTGGTATTGGCTGCTGTCGGAAGACAGGATACTGGGCTAGATGGACCTTTGGTCTGACCTAGAATGGCCATTCTTATGTTCTTTAATCGTAATTAATCTCATGATTTGACTGCAATGAAGTCCCTTTCCCATTTCACTCGCTTTACAATTCTCCATTCCTGTGATCTTTGAGCTAAACAGACATACAGGCATGGAAGACTTACACACCTTTACTGAGAGGAAGAGCTCTGGGACTGAAGTCTCCATCAGAGGACATGCCTCCCTGCAACAAAAAGCCCCGGAGACAGGTTTTACTATGGCTTTGCCTCACTTGTAAATGGATAACAGGGCAATATAGTGGGACGCGGCTGGGAACATTGTTCTACATCTGTGCTTCTATGGTATGCTGTACAGTTCATAAAGCCTCATTCATTTCTCTAGTGCTTTTATCCTGAATGACCCCAAAGTGGTTCACACAAACAGCAGTACTATGATGCAGGCAACGACTAGCATAATGCATGCTGCAGGGAACTAGGGGAGGAGTGCAATCTTAATCAAGGACACCAATGGTAGAGCTTTAGCCTGAATTTGTAGGACTACTGCCAAGCTACAGAGATGTGTTATTTGGACAACATTTCATCCATTTCTGTCACATCAAAACAGAAGACCTTTGATTTGCACAGACAGCTGAACATTAGAGAAAAGACCGTTTCGCAGCTCTTGAACCCTCTAAAAAAACCATTGTTGGTGCAATGCCAATGGCTGTCTCTGGTCCATTTACAGTTGTACTTTTCTCACAGTTTGTGCAAGAACAGCTTTCCCTCCTACACCCATCACCAATAACTAAATCCAGAACCTACTACCGGCCTCCCTCTGATAGTCCTACCTTTACTGCAGCTTCTCTGTCTCTCTGCCCTTGAGCATTGCCACTGGAGACATGGAGAAGTCATCTGCTCTGTTGGTATTATGTTCAGAAAGGCCTTAGGAAGGTTTAAGGGGGAAATAATTCCAACCACCTGTTCTTTTACAAAAAAGTAAGCAGGCAGATCAACAGGATCTGGGCAAGTGTATACATGGGGTAGAGGGAGTAGAAAGGTCTAGACACCAAAACCTACAAACAAGAAAAGCAACTATATCTAACAAAGCTTGTTGCCAAGACCAAAACCCTGTTTTAGCATCTCTGGTTCTAGGATACCAATCAAACTCATTCAGTATCTACACCTTGAGTTCTGGCTTCTCACCTCCAGTTTGCTGAGGTCCTGTAGAAAAAGGTTCTTTGCAGGAGGGTCTTCTTGATGAGTTGTCAGATTACCCTGCCTGACAAATAAATCCCCTCATTATTCATACTCCAGGAGCACAAGAAGCCTCAGAGAGCAAGGTCACACTGGGCACTCTACATGCATGTAGCAAAAGAGTTCCCCCCTAAAGAGCTTACAGTCTAATACAGGGGTGGGCAAACTACGGGCCACATCCGGCCTGTGGATTTGCCACCCCCATGGTGCTGCGGGCCCCGCCCCACTCCCAGAAGCAGCCAGCACCACATCCCTGCCACCCCTGGGGGAGGGGGAGCAGAGGGCTCCTGGAGCTGCTCGCCTGTGGGTACCTCCTCCGAAGCTCCCATTGGCCAGGAACGGGGAACTGCGGCCAATGGGAGCTTCGGGGGAGGTACCCACAGGCACGCAGAGCTCTCTGCGCCCCCTACCTCAGGGGCAGCAGGGACATGGTGTTGGCCGTCTCCTGGAGTGGTGTGGGGCCGGGGCCAGGACCAGGGCAGGCAGGCAGCCTGCCCTGGCCCCGCTGCGAGCCACTGCTACCCTGGAGCCCACACCCGAGCCCCCTGCCACACCCCTCCTTCACCCCAACCCCCTGCCCTGAGCCTCCTGCCGCACCCCTCCCCGCACCACTGCCCTGAGCTCCCTCCCACACTGCACCCCCTCCTGCACCCCAACCCCCTTCCCTGAGCCCCCTATTACACTCTGCACCCCTCCTGTGCCCCAAACCCTTGCCCATAGCCCCTTCCTGCACACTGCACCCCTTCCACACCCTGCACTCCCTCCCGCACCCCAACCCCCTGCCCCAGCCCTACATTCATGGCCCTGCAAGCTATTTCCCCACCCCGATGTGGCCCTCGGGCCAAAAAGTTTGCCCACCCCTGGTCTAGTATCTAGCTCACTAAATACAACCTGGCTCTTGGGTTGTGATAAGAACATTGATCTGTTATGGCAGTTCCTAACTAATTACAGTAGCCAATACTGCATGTTTCAGAAGAAGATGCAAGAAACCACCTAGTGGACAACTCTAAGAACCTACCCAGAGGGGTTTCAGTGTAGTAGCCGTGTTAGTCTGTGTCAGCAAAAAGAAAATAAGAAAAAAATACTTCTTGTGGCACCTTAGAGACTAACAAATTTATTTCAGCATAAGCTTTCGTGGACTACAGTCCGCTTCATCAGACGCATAGAATGGAACACACAGGGAGATGATATTTATACAGCCAGAGAAACGTGGAAGTACGCGTATCAACTGTAAAAGGCTAATTAATTGAAAGGAACTGTCATCAGTAGGAAAGAAACTTTTGAAGTGATAATCAACATGGCCCAGAGGGAATGATTCCTTTTAACCTCAAAGAGCAGCAGAAAGAATTCTGTCTGTTCCAGGTCCATGGGACTTTACTAAAAGAGGTTGCTCCTGTCAATTTATTTAACTTTCTTTAATTTATAGCAGGCTATGGAAGAGAGGGAGCAAAAGGGGAACTTTTGCAAATAGAAGACGACTTGAGTGTTGAGCTGTGAATCCACTTGGGGACAGTTTCAGGCGGAGAAACAGAGGTCTCAAATGTTTAATCGTGACCCGCCGTGCACCAGGAGGAACTAGATTATTAATTATCTTCAGTCCAGTATCATGCATAACATACTAGGTCATTTTCACACAAACAGGAACCACAATCTCTTCCCAAAGAAGAAGTTACAATCTAAAAAACCCCAAACATTAGTCTGAGTCCAGGTGTGGGAACTGAGAGAGAGACAGATGGCAGAGCGGGATAACATACTAGGGATTACACATTTCTTAGTCTGCATATGCCGAGCTTATTGCACACACTAGGGGTTCCTTGAATCCCTCCAATCTACCCAAGATTCCTGTGTGCCACCCTACCAGCCCCCTCTATTTCAGGGACTTCCTGCACCTCCCCCCAAACTCTTCCTTGCCAAGGTCTGTGTGTGCTCCTCACCTGCCCTTCTACCATACCAGGGTCCCCTATTCTCTCCCCCAATACTAAAAACGCTGTGTACACCCCCCACTCCCATTTCCCTTCATGGCATAGGCTCGCTGTGCCCCCATTCCCACCTTCCCCCATACCAGGCTCTTCCATCATGCCAGGGGCTGTATGGGCTCCTGTTCCCACCATACCAGAGTCCTCTAATCTCTCCCCCACTCCAGGTGTTGTGTGCGCCTCAATTCCCCAGTGAAGTCCCCCACTCTCCTCTGTAGAGGCTGTCTGTGACCCCTCAGTACCCCATTCCCCTCTTTCCTCCATGCAAAGGATTCTGTCCACCTTTCCCCTCCCCCCATACTAGCCCTCACACTCCAAGAGCAGTGTGCACTACCTTCCACCATTCTTCTTCTTTCCGTCCAGGGACAGACGCACAATGGGGTCCTGGTCCATTACTAGGACCCCTAGCCACTACAATAAATAATAAATTTAGCACATCAACATGTTAAAATTATTGGGAGGCTAAGCAGAGTGGAATAAGGATATTGTTGTGCTGGAAGGCATTAATGGGTACCATCAACCAGTTCTTTCATCTACAGATAATGGCAGAGGTACTAGAGGCTGTGCTAACGAGCTGGCAGGAGCACTGTCTCTCTCCCATTTCCCCCTTACAGTTTTATGATTTTTCCCCACAATAGGGTTCTACCCACTGGCACCTAGAACATTCCCTGAAATATTATAAACGCTTAGAAGCGGTGTTGAAAAGTCACATTACATACGAACAAAATGTTGAGCGTAAGGCCTTTGCAAGCTCAGACAACGTTTTATATACTTAAAGTACCAGCTATCCCTCTACCTAGCTACTATTAATTAGCTAATTTCTTATAGGTGTCCCATCAGTGATGGCTCTTGTTTAGGGATATGAAAGCACAGAGAGGTCAGGGAGCACATCTCATATTTACAGGTCACAGACAAGAAAGCTCATCAGATAAGAAAAAATCAGGAAAGAAAAGGAGTCAAGAGAGGACATGATTTAAAAAGAGCGTGTGATCAGAACCAAAAGCAGCTAGAAGCTTCAGAAAGATGAGGACTGAGTAAGAAGCCCTGAAAGCACAAAGAAGCATTAGAAACCTTAATGAGAGCAGCTGTTAGTGAAAGAGAGGAGAAGGCAGATGGGCCTCAGGATGGCACCTAACATGTCCTTTAACACCTCTAACTTTTTAGACCACGAAAGTATATGCCCAAATAAACTTGTTAGTCTCTAAGGTGCCACAATGACTCCTCGTTGTTTTTGATGATACAGACTAACACGGCTACCACTCTGAAACCTAACTTTTATGGTTATATAGTACAGCCACAACACCTGAAAGCAGCTGTGCAGTGACTCAGCTAAGCCTTGCAGCTGACCAAGTAGCACCATTACAATACAGTGCATTCACTAGTGCTTCCAGGCCACTACAAAGGCACAGCTACAAATCTCACTGAGCTGCTGTCTATCTTAGAGCAGAGCATGATATGGCAGAGAGAACAATGCACCTAAGAACTAGCAGCTGGGGAAAGACCAACAGCTGAGGTCCATCTAGGTCTAAGTGCAGGCTCCAGAGAAGAGGGGCAGGAGGCACATGACCCACACTGTTGCAGCAGAGTAATCTCTCCAGCTAAGAGGATGAAAGAACAAATGGTAACACTCACCAAGCTACCGAGGTGTCTATTTTCATGTCCCCATATAAACAGCCCTCTTCTTTCAGTGAGGTCAAGCTTCCTGCACAAGAGAACAGGTCACTGAAGCTGCTGTCCAGTATATTGTCAGGGTTTGCAGTACTTGGGACTAAAGACAGTAAGAAATGCAACCATATTCTCCACTCCAGATGATCCCCGCCCCACTGAGGTTTGAGGCTAGCCATTACCTGGCATCATGTGCCTGCACAGAGAGTGGGATGAAGCGCTGCTTCTAGCACCACAACATCCAACGCTGGGGGGGGTGGGAGGGGTGTCAGCAAAGCACTTGCTATGGGATGCCCTCCCCACTGGGGCAAGGTCCTTTCCAGAGAGCTCCCACAGACCATTGGCATCAGGGTCTCATGCCCCCGGGGTGCAGCAGCCCCCCACCTTTCAGGTCCATAAGGATGAGTCGAGGTGTGTATGTCTCTTGCCGGCCGAGGGTCCGTCCAGCCCGGTACAGCACATCGGGGCAGACCCTGCGCTCCTGCTCCTGCACCTCTGATTCGCAGCA